>CM032233.1:106040000-106117500 GCA_019009955.1 Riptortus pedestris
TAATTATAAGACACGATAATAACGATAACATCGGCTATAAAACATTTTTCTATCTATCGGATACTAGAATACATTTATGATATTACATTTGACATTTTATGTATAATCTAGCTAAGGTACCCGGAGCTTCGCCCGGGAAATCATTTGAGGCAGAAGGATTCTATTTTGTTTTTGGCACTGCTTCTACGTGTACAACAATTACACTTCCCGACTGGGATAATGGTTTTCTCGTAAGGGTCAGGTAGGTGACTTATAGAAAAGAAATTTTTGTTTTGAAGAATAAGTGGAAATGAGTCCCTAATCATTCCACCTCCACTGTTTGACGAACCGCATCATAATCATGATCATCATAATCATGGGTAGCATTTATTATAATTAAATATCATCTATAATGTACGTATTTTGTATATACAATCTAGCTAAGGTACTCGGCGATGCCCGGGAATTCATAGTTGACTGACTAATGATGGCCTTTTTATACTTTTATAGCAAGACTTCAATGTGTACTCACAACTTCAATTACACTTTCCTCCACGACGTATTGTTTTCCCGAAAGGGTCCGTTAACATTTGGGGACTAATAGAATTGAAATTTTAGTTTTGAAGAATAAATGAAATCCCTTTCCACTTTTTAAAACACCGTTTTTGAATAATTCAAACCATAATCATGGACAGCTTTTATTATAATTAAATACCATGTATAATGTACGTATTTCCTGTCAAAAACCAATCCGAATACATATAGTTTAAGCATAGTGCAATTGTGCAAATTCAGCATGGTTTTGTTTAAATAATACATTATACAAATTAAATAATGGAAATGCTCTTGTAGTTTACATTTCTATTGTAAATAAATAACAAAGTTATTTTCTAGGGAAAATAAATAAATGAGAAGGGGCGATGGAGATAAACGACCTCACTAATCCGCCGAATCATATTTAGAGTTATCATATGTGACTAAAACAAAATCATTTGTCATAATATGCATTCATTAAAAACACTTATTAGCACTAATTAAATTTATGACTCCCGCTATAGTTTTAGCGTATATCCCGTGTTTACTTCATTTTCCGAAAAAAAGTGAATGCAACAAAACTTAGTCTAAATAACAAAATAAACAACTTTTGTTATGCTCTTGTTTTGCCGAGAATCTAATAGGAAACGAAATGTCACAACTTTTCATTTCTGGCCTCCCTCATAACCCCCACTCCCGTTTGGACCTAACAATTTTAATATTGCTTATAATCATGGAAGAGTTAATACTAATTCAGAGTTTTGTTAGGTTCAATCGTTAGTGCCCAAAAAAATTGTTGGCCTCCGCTTTAGTTTTTAACGTATATCTCGTTTATACTTCGTTATAAGACAAATGTGAATATACGAAAAGTTACTTTAAATAACAAAATAAACAACTTTTGTCATGTTCATATATGCAGAAAAACTAATAGAAAACGAAATACCTTTTATTTTTAATTTCAGGCATCCCTTACAACCCCCACTCCTGCCGGTCCCTAGAAATGTTGGTATGGCTTATGATAATGAAGGTGTTAGTGCTAATACACATACCGAGTTTCGTTTAGTTCGGTTGAGTTTTTTGTGCCAAATAAAATTGTTGACTCCCGCTATAGTTATTAGTGTATAACTCATTTATATTTCGGTATACGACAAAAGTGTATATTACAAAAGTTACTCTAAATAACAAAATAAACAACTTTTGTAATGTACATATTTGCTGAAAAAGCAATACGAAACGAAATATCGCTATTTTCAATTTCAGGCCTCCCTTATAACCCCCACTCCTGGTCGTCTCAGAGAATTGCTAATTCACATGCCGAGTTTTGTTTAGTTCGATTTAGTCATTAGTGCCCAATAAAAATGACTCATACTACTTTTTAGACTATATCTCACTTATACTTCGGTATACGACAAAAGTTACTTTAAAAAATTCCGTCATGAGTACAACCTCAATAGCTGATTTCCCTTAAGGGAAATCTGCTAATAAAATATAAACAACTTTTGTTATGTGCGTCTTTGTTGAAAAACCAATGAGAAACGAAATATCTCAAGTTTTCATTTCAGGCCTTCCGTACAACCCCGCCTCCTACTCATCTCTGAGAATATTAGTTTAGTCTCAGTTCGGTTCGTAGTAATATACACACTATGTTTCATAAAATTCGGTGCAGCCGTTTATACGTGAAAAGGTAACAAACAAAGTTTCAATTGTCACCTATTTTATGGCATATATAATATTTAATTTATACAACTACTAATATGTTATTATGTTTCATATCAAAAAAGATAATATCTATTTTGTACCATTTTAGAAGATACACATATTTTTAATTTAATTGTAAAGGTGGGTATCTTTCGCTTCTACAGTCTTACATCCGCGTATTGATGTATTTTAATCAAATGGTTGAAACATTTCTATTTTGCTGATTTCGTTAATGCAACATGATTAATGCAAGTCGCTGAGTCATATTTATGATTTGTTTTGATATTTTTTTTATTGACATTATATTCCAACGGTCCAATTCCCTCCTACGGGATACTTTGAAGCCGTGTTGTAGTTTATCAATCAATATTGCTGACGGGTTATTCACTTTTAAAATTCAATTAATGGAAGATGGTTATCAACAAAATGAGTGAGCTCCGATGAAATTTTTTTGTTCATATCCACTAGACGAGTGTGATGATAGAGAAGGAAGATGATTGAATTTGACAAGGAGGGGGAAGGGGAAGGGAGTGAGGGAAGAGTAAACACGGATAAAGCATAAATGTATACTGGTTGAAATAAAAACTAAAGCCCGTAAGGGGAGAGGAACGGCTGATGGATCGTAGCCCCGGGCTCTGGGTAATAGATTCAAACTCCACTCATTACATACATGATACTCGGCCATTATGCTAATGGGCACAGATAAATATCCTCACACACACTCAGCCACGGCTAAACCAACATTACACCCCCCCCCTCACTCAGGCCCTGGCGCCGCCCCGTTCAAATTATATAGTATTTGTTTCTAGGCTCGGCACCACCATCCTGTCTCTCTTTCCAAACGTAAAATATTGATGGGGCCTATCTTACTGCATTATTATAATTTTAGTGCCAAGAGTTATCGGTCCTGCTATCCTTGATAAGGGCAGTCGTATTCGTAACGTTCTCTGAAGAAACTGGATCTCCAGTCGGCTTCCTCTCTCTAATCATGAAGACGAATCAATCTATATTTCGGCCATTGTGGAGTAAGTGAAAAAAACTGACCAGGCAACGTGGAAATGGTCTGAACGCACTAGACATGTAGGGTCTACATTTATAATAAGTAGAAAAATATACGAAGATATTTTCATACTTCGAACCACATCCAGGGAGTTTAACTGATGAATATAGTCAAATTTATAATATATGCGTATACCAAACATGATTTAAACAGAGTGCACTATTTAATGACATTCCCCAGTTAAAAATGGATTCCCTAATTTTAGCAGATTCCGCTTATGGGTAAACAGATATTGGTTGGTTTCATCATATGACAAGCCAACAAAAAGGGAAATAGGAGGCAAAAAAGTTCGATAACATGTTTATTTGATCATTACCAAACTATTAGTAGCGGTTCATCTATAATAGAAGGACGAGTTCTTTATTGAGCAAAGGAGTAGTGGATGTTTAGAAAATGTAATACTCTAATATTTCCGTTATTATACGCATTGCTATTGTTATCAGGTTGTTGGGAAAATCACGACGTATGTTCTTGATTTCAGAGTTTTTTAATATTTATATAAGGATTTGTGGCCCATCGATTATATATTGTTCATTCTGCTAAATGGCCTTTTGACGGCGAAAGGTCATCGAGCAGAACGATCGTCCAAGAACGAAGAATTATGTAGCTTACGGAAAGCTCATAATTCCTCGATCATGCCACGTTTCTCTACGAATTGTTCAATACAGTTTTCTTTCGAATCGTAAAATTGAAGAAAGTGCACTTTCAGTTTCTCAGCAGTATTGAACTCCTTATACTGCATGTAGTTTTAAAGAGAGTGGACACAGGTGGACGTCCGATAAAGCAGGTTCTGGCGGACTTTGCCGAGTTGAGCAACATCCCTCATCCGAGGATCTCACGGGCGATCATAATTCGTATGCGGGGGAAGTCATAACAAACCGATAAAAGAAAACATCGGGGTTTCTGCGTGATTGCTTCATTCAAAATGCTTAATTACCGATAGTAAAGAGAATTGACAGTTTGGTTCGAATTTAAAAGCTTCCAGAACGCCTTTGGAGTTCTATCACTCTTGTAGCATAATTTTCCGTTGATTTGATTTCGATGTTGCTGGAGAATGTTCCATCACCACGGGACCTTGACCGTGTACGTACCACATTATCATAAACAAAACACGTCTCATCACAAGGTATTAATCACGTCAGAAAAGTGTCAATTTCTTGTCCTTGTGGGGTATGTCGCATATTCTTATGCGTGCCATCAAATGAGATTCCTTCTGTATATTTTCTTGTACCTCGGATATTAACTGAGTTACTTGAATGTTTATACTTCTTTAAACCCGCATTACCTGCTCATGTGTCTTTTTCATCAGCCTGTTATATCACTAATTATCATATATTGGCCTAAATTTCAAGCTCTATTTCCTATACTGGACACAAAGTAAAAATACGAAATTGAAGACCTGATACGCAGCCATTTTATGACCTGTGTGCCAATCCAGCTCGGAATTACATTTTGCTTGCCCTTGGTAAATGCACCAAGGATGCCTATTGTTGAGTCGTGTTGGGGGGGGGGGCTTTTAGTTTGTCCAAAGCCTGCTTGAAGGACTTTTAGATTAGGATTTACAGATGGCGAAATTGAGGTCCCTTGAAATATATTTGTACACACACTCCAATATATATATATATATATATATATATATATATATATATATATATATATATATGAGCGCCGGTGGCCGTGAGGGTTAAGGCGTGGTACACCTACTGGTCACACGTCATCCGGTTACAATGTGGTCCGTCAGTCTACTGGAGACAATTCATTCCAGGTCCTCCTTGGATAACGGAGGTTGTACATTGAAGTATTCACTCACAACGTAAATATTCTTATCACGGATCCCTGGAGTCGCGCTTGACGGCGGCTAATGATCTTAATATAATGTTATGCCAACCGAATATGTATGTATGTATGTATGTATGTATGTATATATATATATATATATATATATATATATATATATATCTTTTTGTCTGTTAACGCTTTCGCGACTGGATTTTATTTCGACCGTTACTCGATTTCTAAACGATGTATATGAAAAAGAAAAAAAGTTTGTTAATGACCAAAGTCGGATTAGGAAGAGTGAGGGTTTCAAGACAGGTAAAAATATATATTCTTAAATATCTCCGTTATTTGTTGCCTCGGGAGTTTTCTTAAACTAATCTTCTTGGTTGTTCTTGTTGTTCTATGAAATTTCCTTTAAATTGGATCCTCTCCGGAAAAGGGAGTTATTTTTCTCTAATTGACAAATCTTGGGGAAATCTTGCCAACAGGACCAGTTAAATAACTGATTTTTAGTAACACGAAATTGCTAAAAGAAAATAATACCCAAATTGTGCTAAATGAGGCGAGCTTAATTTTAAAATATATAGATATAAAAAACAAGAATATTGTAAGGTGTTCTGGTCACTGAGTTAAAATGAAAGTGTACCTATAAAACAATGAATCTGAGATATGAGATTAAGTGTGTATTGGGTGGCTGTGGTTTCCTGCGGACAGTATAGTAGTTTATTAGGGGAGCTAGTGGCCCCATGCTGCTCTCCCATAGATAAGCACCAGATTCTTTCATTGTTCTTCTCCCTAAAGAGTTATTATACTACTTTACTGGCATCTTTTAATTTATGATTTTAGGTACCTTGTCTCCAACAGAGAATCTTATAATTCTTCCTCTGTCTTTGTATAATTGATTTAATATATTATGATACGATTAATGATAAATGTAAAACGAATCCCACATATTTTGCATAATTCTGGGCATTCATTCTGGTTAAGATCATTTCCCGTTACGCTCTTACTGTAGGGGCATGGTAAGACCTGTGCCCGAATTAAAGATAATTTTTCATTTTTACGTCCTTAGATCCCCAATACACCATTAGTTCAAATTTGTGGGTGTGTGTGTGTTTGGCCGGGTGGGTGTGTTTATATATATATATATATATATATATATATATGGCTTTGGATCAGTGGTAGAGCCTCCGAGTTTAGATTATCTAAGTATAGCAACATCAAGCATGGTCACTACTTGAATGGGTGAACGCAGAAATAGTTCACAGCTTCACTACCGGGGCGCGCTGGTGGTAGTGGTATGGTGGGAGTCTTGTGAGTAAATCAGTCGGTATGGTGAAAGACATTGCCTCTCCTAGATACCGTCGACTATCAAACTATCCTTTGGTAGTATGACCACTGCCCGTCCCCGGTTATAATGAGGGCCGTCAGCCTTCTGGAGACAACCGTCTTGGTTAACGAGTTAACCAGGAGGTCCTTTTTGTTTAAAAAGGGTTGTACGACGAGTTGATCACTCACTACGTAAAAAGTCTGATCATGAATTACTCGAGTCCAGTCCGGGGGGTGCTAAAGATCTTAAAGGTCTAATGCCAACCGGAAAAAATAAAAGATATATATATATATATATATATATATATATATATATATATATATATATATATATATATATGTGTGTGTGTGTGTGTGTGTGTGTGTGTGTGTGTGGTTGTGTGTGTGTATGTGTATGTGTGTGTTCGTGGGTACGTGTAATATGTCTTAGTAACTATTGGAGAGTTCAAATTTACAAGAATTACGAATTAAAAGCTGTTAAACTAACCAAATTTCCCATAAGCAGGAATGATTCTCATATGACGTCATCTCGACGTTTTAAACTCTTTTTCTCCCGCAGTACAATACTTTGAACTTAAGCTAAATAAGTGATGTTAAGTAATATAAAAGTGAAAACCACATAACCACGGGTTTGCTGAATGCTGAAAACGATAAAATGCAAATAATTAGAGAAATATTGCAGATAGAGAATTATGTTCAATGAAAAATAATGTAAGACTGACTATATGACTGTTTACGATCCAATTGAAAAAAATCCAATTTTTTTTTTACCCGTTTCTAAATTCCTCTTGGTTTTACTACAGCCATTCATGAACCTAATCTAATTTTACGAAACATAGAATATTGAATTAGGTGACGGATTTATTGAGAAGGGCGATAGAGATCTTTCTATAATCAGAATTTACTAACGCGAACTCGGCACTCAAGTAACTAAAATGTCTAAAATCGACATCTGTAGTGCTCTTGAAAAATATAGAATTGAAAGGGCACATTACAAACAGCAGTATGAATTCGGAAGAAGGCATAAATCAGTGAGGAAGTAGAAACACAAAGAGCCAGGCGATAAATATGGAGGGGTCAAGTGAATATAACGAGATACACTTCCTTATTGACTAGCACCGACGTCTCACGACCAGATGTATTTGACCTTCTCTTCTTAATATGTTGTTCGCTTGTATAGATGCTGTCCTTAGGAGCCAAATATCGCTCTAACGAAAAGTCCGCCACGCGGAGACTGTGTAAACTGTGGAAATTTCCCATGTGCTGAAATGAGAGACTAGTAATGCTATCTCACCATATATTCTGCATTTCCAAATCAAAATTCGATGAGTAGTAGAGAAGGGCGGGGTTCATTGTTGGATAAACACAAAACAATACTAAATAACTCTCTTAATAAATGTTTTTGAGTTGCGAGGAAATGCATGGTTTTACTCATGACGCGATTTTCGAAAATTGTCTTCAAATGTCCATACCCATGTATACCAATAGCTGAAATCTGACCAGGAATGGGGAGGAATTAGAGGGGAAATTCGAAATTCCATAGTAATAACGGAGTTATTACGAGCTGTATCCAAAACGTTATAGAACCAATCTTGTTAAACTATTGATGCCCTACAATTGTTGGTCAATATATTTTATTGTAGCTCAAATATTAATTGAGTTATTTGTAGGTTCTTGTTGGTGTCTTCAGTAAATACCCATCTCTACTCATCAGATTTATACTTAGAAATGTAAAATACATGAGATGAGATCAATAGTACGTTATACCTGCATGTAAATCTGCTTAGTTTAGGCAACTTCTGTGTGACGGGCTTTCTTAATTCCAAAATGGCTGGGATGTAGTGTGATCCGATTTTATTTTCATTTAATTGAAAATCTATAAGTCGATATAACGTCATAGAAGAGTATTTTGTTCCATACTGGAAAATAGTTATTTATTATACAAGTGACGAAAGTAGATAAGCATGGTTGTGAAAGGTTATAAGCATAGTAATAAAACAACTAGTGATGATTGTGAAGTAGTGCAGTTATAAACAAGTGCAGGTTATAAACAAGGAAGGTAATTATTATTATATTTAAATTTTAAAATATATTGATTATTTCCACCAATAATTCATTCAAATTTCAATTTATTTTGTTAAAATAAATTCTTACAATGTTAAGAAACATTTAAAAGCATTTAATTTCCAACTTGAAATTATTTTTTAATTTATACTTATTACTAATTAAGAAGGTAATTCACTTTCTTCACTCTATTGTAAAATGTTTTACTTTCTTCACTCATTTCAGTTTAGTAATGTTACCATTATTCAACGATTAAAGAAAAAAATATTTTTTTTTTTTGATATTTTGTACAGGGTACTCTGAATTGTCTGAGTACTCGTTATTTGAAAAGCATGCGTTTCTCGGTAATCACCCTGTACTTTTGGGATAATACCACTTTCCATTTGGCTCTACGTTTAATTTTTCTTTTATGCGTGCATTATAAAATACAAAATAAGACATTACCCGATATATACGGGGAGAAAACGTAGACATTTTTAATTTGTGCCAAGATAGCGTTTGGTACTCTGTTGCGTGGTGCTGGCTAAATGACGTCTCAGTCTCTTGTCCACCAATTGCTTCTCATGTAGCCTTATGAAATATAATTGAAATTTACATTTATTACTTAGCTGATATAAATAAAGTATCTCTGGGGTCTAAAAACAACCCTTTACTCTCTCAATACACGTGTGAACTTGTGAAAAATGAAAAAGTACAAAGGACTCAGTTAATATACAAAATGTGTATAACGATTATCGTAGGAAATAATTTAAAATGAATCATTTGTCATATGATACAATATCAGATATTCTATTTTTGAGGCTGCATCGTTGGGAAGTATTTTTATTGTAAGGACTTCGGTTATCTGCTCTAGCGGTTGGAATGTTTGTTGGTTTGCACATTTTCCATGGAAATGCGTCCATCAGGCAATAAATTTGATTTGAATAGCTACTTCAATTAATCATATTTACCCCAAATCATATGATTAATTGAAGTAGCTATTCAAATCCAATTTCTTGCCTGACGAAAATGGACGCATTTCCATAAAAAATGTGCAAACCAACAAACATTCTAACCGCTGGAGCAGATAGCCGAAGTCCTCACAACGAAAATATCAGATATATCAGTGATTACACAATTTACCATCTCTAAACTTCCACTCCTATTGGTCCGATTTCGGGCATTAGCGAACCTCGGCCTTATTTTCAAATGAAGCTGTTGGTTGCGATTGAGGAGGTAATAAAAGAGCTGCTAGGTTGAAGGCCGTACGTTACACCCTTGATTTAATTTAGCTGTACGGTTACTGAGCTTTATAGATACTATCCTGGCTCTGGAATCTCAGCATCGTGAGGGAAATGAGTAGCTACTTGAATAAAATGAAATCTATCCCTGGCTGGTATTGCCGCCTACAGGGAACGAGTTAATATGACTTCGCCCACCCAACGATTGAGCAGTGTGCCTTGGCTCTTCACGACCTCTTGTGGCTAAGCTATTCTTTTCAGTTATTAATAACTAATAAAACTTAGACGATACCTTTATGGAATTTGTAAAGCTTCGATGCCATATCCGTCTCCATCGGAGCCGTTGACGGCAGTGAATGCCTCTAAGGGCATCATTTTTTATATCAAACGTCAAAACAAATGTAAACAGTCGTTTTGAATCCATGAATACTAATGAGAGTTGTGGGTTGGCTCGCCGGTTGTGGGTTCTTGCCGTGGGGAATCTGGTTCCCGCTTCTCATCTTCATAGAAATATCGAGCCAGGGGATGAGACACCTTCACCTGCGCTGGGGGGATAGTTTTATTGTGATACTGCGGCTCGTGTCTCATCAACCCAGCTGGTCCCTGGCCCTTGCTTACTCCCTATCATTTTATGCCCACACCAACTACCTACATCACACACACACACACACACACACACACACACACACACACACACACACACACTCTCACAAACATCACATGCAATATGTGTGTGTGTGTGTTTATATATATATATATATATATATATATATATATATATATGGCATTGTTTTTCTTGGAGTTTTGGTCAATGTTGGTGAAAAAATCTTAGTTTATGCCTACATTTCGAGAACATTTATTTTCTCTTCTTCAGGGCTATAAAAATACAGGCACTACTTTATATACATATTGCACATTGTTATTAGACTAGAGTGTAATAGATGGCGTTTATGTTATTTTTACTTACCAAGACTAATGATACTTAAAAACTATTTCACTCTGGTCTAATAACAATGTGCAATATGTATATAAAGTAGTACCTGTCTTTTTATAGGTTTATTTTATATATTTTGTATATTAGTTTCTATATTTTTATACAACACAATTATATATATATATATATATATATATATATATATATATATATATATCTATATACTAGCTCAGATACCTGGCTTCGCCCGGGAATTCATTTGTGGCTGAATGGTTATGGTATTTATTGGCAAGCCTTTACATTGCACAATATTTTGACATTTACCCGTCCCAGCCAAAACCCGTCGGCCCGGGGGCCATACCCGTCGTTGCTGTGGATTTGTTAATAATAAAATTAATTTTTTATGTAAGACTTCACGGTCCTCCATATTGTCATATTTCTCGTCTTTTGCGCATTATGCATAGATTTGAATTATTAAGGAGAAAATATTAACATAGATTTGAATTAATTTTTCCAGAGGAGGTAGCTGGTAGTTCATATTGGAAAGAATTGTTGAGCATATCAATATTTCTACGAAAATTACTTGCTTCATACATTGTTCCCGAAAAAATGTATAAAACAAAAGATACTCTAAATAACAAAGTAAACAACTTTTGTTATGTGCACGTTTGTCGAAAAACAAATAGACAATGAAATATCGTGAATTTTTATTTCAGGCCTCGCTTATAACCCCCACTCCCGTTCGAACCTAAAAATTTTAGTATAGCTTATAATCATGGAAGAATTAATGCTAATTGACATACCGAGTTTTGTTAAGTTCGGTTCAACCGTTAGTGCCCAATAAAATTGTTGGCTCCCGCTAAAGTTTTAGTGTATATCTCGTTTATACTTTGTTATAAGACAAAAGTGTATATTACAAAAGTTACTCTAAATAACAATATAAACAACTTTTGTTATGTTTGTATTTGTGGAAAAACCAATAGGAAACGAAATATTGCTATTTTTAATTTCAGGCTTCCCTTATAACCCCCACTCCTGCCCGCCCCTAGAAATGTTGGTATGGCTTATTATAATGAAGGCGTTAGTGATAATACACATACCGAGTTTTATTTAGTTCGGTTGAGTCTTTTGTGCCAAATAATATTGTTGACTCCCGCTATAATTTTTAGCGTATAACACATTTTCACTTCGGAATACGACGAAAGTGTATATAACAAAAGTTAATCTAAATAACAAAATAAACAACTTTTGTTATGTTCATATTTGCCGAAAAACCAATAGGAAACGAAATATCGCTATTTTTAATGTCAGGCCTCCCTTTTAACCCCCACTCCTGTTCGTCTAAGAGAAAATTAATATACCCTAAAGTCTAAGTTGGGTTAGTAGTAATATACATACCAAGTTTCATTAAATTCGGTTCAGCCGTTTATGCGTGAAAAGGTAACAAACAAACAAACATACACGAAAGAAACAAAATGCAGATATGGTGTCTATGATATGTGAAACGAAAAGTTATCGTGAAATTTCGAGGAAAAAATCAATGTACAGACAGAGGTTACAATTTTATATATATATATATATATATATATATATATACAAAATTGTACAGTTAGAATATAAATATAATAAAATATTAAATAAACATGTACATTAAGAAATAAATAACAAAACTAAAAATTATTACTTCCGACCTCTTGTCATTTCCTAATAGTTCACTAGTGTTTCAAGAGAACAGAATCTACTCATTTTATTAATATGATACATTGTGTCATTTATATATACATACGACGCCAGTCATGGCAGAAGATCTAATATATACATATGCATGTTTAATATTAATACCAGAATAATGGAATCGTTTCAGTCTTTAACCGCTTCCTAAACAAATAATTTATCAATTAAATAGAAGACATACCCCTGATGCAAAGAAATGAAATGTGGCTGCAGCTTGTCGGATGTCCTTCCCACTTCTCAGTCACTACTCGATCAACAATAAGAGAAATATTTCCCCAACGTAGTTCCTGTTACTGCTTGGGCAGAGCGTTAGAGACTTATACTCCTGAAAATGATACGCTTTTCTGGTAGTGTTTATGTTTGTGGTTGGGTGTTAGCATATTCTTGTATCTTGTTTTATCATTATGTGTTATACTATTTTTGTAAAACAAGTTCATGTTTCGTTTGACAAACAATATTCTTTGGTACACACACACACACACAGGAGTCTCGGCTTTCTGTAGAATATAAACCTTATTGCTCTGTTCTGCAATATAAATATTAAAATTGTATGTATTGTTAAATAACTTTGGTGTCTACATTTCAAATGCTCTTGGTGTTTTGCATGTGAATGGCACATCGATTAACCGAAGCATGGAATGGAATAGTAGAGCTAAAGGTACGGCAGATGATGTAGTGCGTAGGGAACCTCCCCACCTGTTTATCACTCATAACTCAAAGTTTGTGGGGCTCACTAATTCTCCTCCTAGGATATACATCACCCATCTCCCTCATACTCCCCCGACTACTATTATCCAATACTCTGTGGACCCTTGAATCAGTGGCTAAACGCCAATATTCTGACTATATGAAATTGTGATTATGATTTGTCAAACTTTTAGCAGATTTCCCTTGTGGAAAATTAAGGTATTGAGATTGTACGTCATGAACCGATTTTTGAAAACATTCTTCAAATGGCTATCCATCCTACACTTAGGTGGTGAAAATGAGATCCGTTAAAAAGTATTCATGTATATATATATATATATATATATATATATATATATATATATATATATATATATAACGCTTTAGCGGCCGCAGTTTTTTTTTGATCGTACCAAACTCGATTTCACGTTGTATGTAAAACTAAAGTTCATAAGGGTGAATTAAGAAAATTCGAAATATTACCATTATTATACTTTGCATCGAAAAATTGACCCATATGCTGTGTGATATATATTATTGTCTCTCTTGAGCGTTACCGAAATATTTGCATTTTTGTTAATTTATGGCGGAATCTTGTAGAAAATCAAATTCTAAAACGAGTTTATATCAGTGGATTTTTCGATTAGACACATCCTTTAGCCGTAAAATGCACAAACATTCATTTCAGGAACGGTACATTTTATTGAAAAATGCTGCGACACTAAATTTGTAGCCAAAAACATTACCTTTGAAAAAAAGTCTACGGGGAAAGGAAGGTATTCTGAAATCAAATTTTAAAATAATCCAAAAAATGTTTACTTCATAAAACGTCAACAAAAAAAAGTTCTTTGAATTAATTTATATTAAATTAAATACGTAGTCATTATTTGTAAAAGGAATACATTTTTCCACTTGCACAGTTCAATGTAAAAAAAAAAACGGTGCGATATGTTCCAGGAAGAATCATCGGCCCCCTTTTTTTTTTTTTTGATAAAACATTAAATGGTACAGTCTTCAACCGCTTCCTAAATAAAGAATATCTAAATTAAATAGAAGACATACCCCCTGAAGCAAAGAAATGAAAATTGGCTGAAGATTGATGGATGTCCTTCACACTTCTCAATCACTACTCGATCAACAATAAGAGAAATTTGTCCCCAACGCAGTATCTGTCGCAGCTTGAACATTAAGTGGCCACCCAGATCACCCGATCTGACAGTAGTGGATTATTTTCTATGGGGGATCGTCGAAGACATCTCTACCATAATAGGTCGTAGAATATTGAAAGCATGAAAAATAAAATCAGATTGATGACAAATTCAATTTCAGTAGCAGAAATTTAAGTGCCAAAAGGTGTTTCAGATACCGTCTTCTAAAGTGCACAAACGAGGAAAACGCATTATCGAACATTTGTAAATACTAGCTGTAAATATTAACGGAAATATGTGTATTGTTGCTTGTCCCTCAACCGATTTTCACATTGAGTACCTCAGTCACTAAACATCTCATACCCAACTAACATTTTAATTCCTATTTACATAGGCTTCTTACTGCAGAAGAAATATATTGACATGAGAATATCAACGTATCATATTCGAGAGTGGGGGAAATCTGCTTAGTTTGCGCAGACTTTTTAAGCTAAACCTCTTCTAAGAGCATGGTTATAGAAACAGAAGTATCAAAGTCATTGTCATATTGTGATGCGAATATTGTATTTCTGTGATCCATAAAGAAATGGCCATAAGGAAAGACCAAGCTATATTTAAACTGTTTCAGCAACGTAGATCCTTACTGCTATTTTAGGTGAAAGTGCGTTTCCCAGTGAATGGGAAGTACGGCTGACTGCCGAAGGTGAGCGAGTTACTGGTGCACTGATTCATACAACTAGCGGTAGAGCGGTTAAGTACTTCTAGATTCCTTTCCACTGTTCAATTTTATTGCACGGGTTCTACGGAAAAAAAATAAAGTAATTATTTGGATCAAATAACAAAATGTAAATTATAAATATAAACCCAAATTTTATATATATATATATATATATATATATATATATATATATATATATATATATGTCTGTTATCGCACCAGTTGTCGCAATTTTTGTTTGATGGTTGCCAAGCTCGATATTTAAACGTTTTATGAAAAAAGGAAGATCAAGTTCGTTAACGGCTAAAATCCGACTAGGGGGACTTTCGAAAATTCTTAATATTTCCGTTATTATGTGTCCGATCGAAAATTTGTATAGAACCAATCTTATTGCAAATGTAATGTTTTATAAATTATGTTATGTACTTTTTTTTTCACTATCCTGATTATTAATCGAGATATTTGCATTTGTTAGTTTTAGGCCATCAGTAAACTCCCATTACTACTCATGTCATATTAACAAAAGTTCTACACGCAGGGGCTGCGTAAACTAAGCGGATTTCCCACGAGAAGTTATACAATAGAGAAAACTCCATACGAGAGCCGAGCAGTTATGGAAACGGCCGAACTAGCTTTTGACTCACTCGTGTGTTATCCGCCCACATTTAATAAAAATGCAAATATCTCAGTTAATATTCAAGATAGAGAATAAATGTATAAAACAGTATTTATAGTACATTTAATTTGCAATAAGATTAGTTCTATACAATTTTTTGATCCGACGTATGGTAACGGAGATATTTTGACTTTTCGAAAATCCCCCCCTGTAAACCCCCCCCCTCCACTGGTCCGGTTTCAACCATTATCGAACTTGATCTGTCTTTTTGCATAAAACGTTTTATCGAGTTTGGTAACGTTCAAACAAAAATTGCGACCGCTAGAGCGTTAACAGACAAATATGTATGTGTGTGTGTGTGTATATATATAATTTTGAACGGACCTCATTTTCGTCATCTCCTGGGTAGGATCGATGGACATTTGAAGAAATTTTTCGAAAATCGCGTCATGAGTACGACCTCAATAGCTGATTTCCCTTAAGGGAAATCTGCTTAAAAGGTGTTATGTTATGAAGCACTTCATTTGAAGCCCAAAGTTAGTTTTTATTTTCTTCTGCAAATAATACTTAAGAGATTTCAAATGAAAGGATGCACTTCAATTAAAAATTACATGTTACTATTGCATTCACGCCTGAAGGACGAAATGTTTTCTTTTAGCATTATTTTAGGCTCTCAAAATGGCTCAAATGAACATGAGAACTGTGACAGGGCAGAAGGAAGTAGATAATATGAAAATTGTAAGAAATGATTTTATCAAGGAGATCTCTTATGTAACATCCCGATTCATTGCATAATCATTGAAAACGAGTAGATTTTTAATCGCTTCCCCTCCCCTTCTCATGTCTAAACTGTAGTTCATCGGTTTCCTATTTTGCTCATTAAAGAACTGGGTTATTAATTTTACACATAATATTCAAGTGTGGAGTTCGGTATTGATTGAATAAGAATTGCAATAGTCATCATCATTTTCTCGATTAATATTCATACAAGTTCGTGCCTTGAAAGTTTAAGGATAACTTTGGTAGTAGATTTCCCATAAAGATGAGGGCGTCACATAGTCGAGTAGTTAATTTTACTTTTAGCAGATTTCCCTGAAGGGAAATATATATATATATATATATATATATATATATATATATATATATATATATATTTGTCCGTTAACGCTCTAGCGGTCGCAATTTTAATTTGATCGTTACCAAACTCGATATTTAAACGTTTTATGTAAAAAAACAGATCAAGTGAGGGGGGGCGTTAGAGGGGAGGATTTTCGAAAAATCGAAATATCTCCGTTACTATACGTCGGATCGAAAAATTATATAGAATCAATCTTATTGAAAATTACATTTACTATAAATATTGTTAAATACATTTATTCTCTATCTTGAATATTAAACGAGATATTTGCATTTTTATTAAATGTGGGCGGATAACGGACGAGAGTGAGTTTCCCACCAAAAGTTATTTCGGCCGTTTTCGTAACTGTTCGGCTTTCGTGAAATTTCTCTATTGTAATACTTCACGTGGGAAATCTGCGTAGTTTACGAAGGCCCTGCGTGACGGGCTTTTTAATAATAGAATATTTAAAAAACAGACGTTTCTAAACAATCCTGATTTTCCATAGTTCGAGTTTGTACAGTTTCGTTTAAATTTTACTTTTTAAGATATAGCGTCTGACCCATTTTTCCGACTTTTGCTGCCCCTGATTGGAATAGGTATAGTGAGTGAGATATGCACAGTAGCCGAGGAAGGGTGTATAGCTAATGACCCTAAGCTCTTGGAAGGTAGAGGATCGAAGTTAGCACTATCTTTGACAATGAGTAATCGCGGTGGTGGTTGGATGCAGCTGGCTCGAGGCTCATCGCCGCTCATTGAAATGCTGGCCACCGCTCCCCTGATTAAATACATCTGACAACTTCATTTGCTCTCAGCTCCCTTCGCTTTTTCCTAAGCTTTCTTCTCTCTTCCACATATTCTCAGCCTATTGATTACCTTATAATACCTCATAATGTCTTCATAGGTTGAGAGTGTATTCAACTAAAAGATACAGCAATAGAATCACAACATTGGATTTCTTTTTTTTTTTTTTTAAAAAAAACAAAAGTGGAATTTTAACTTCAGCTGTTCACTGCTTCGTTATACATTATATTTCTAGTTCATCGGTTGATGTTGCATTTCCTAGAAACTGCACTTCCTCTGACGATTATATACGATCTTATAATCTTGTTTTATTAGTTAAGTCAGGTCATTCATTACACTCACACACACACACACACACACACACACACACACACACACACACACACACACACTCTCTCTCTCACACACACACACACACACACACTCACACACACACACACACACACACACACACACACACACACACACACACACACACACACACACACACACACACACACACACACACACACGCACGCACGCACACACACACACACACGAGATATTAATCATCTCTTGGATTTAGAATTAAGAGAAGAATAGCTTGTGACAGAACGAAATGGTTGTACACCTTTGATTCAAACCTTTTATTATTTCCAGTAGATATAGATGAAGTAAAAACTACATTTAGGCCATTTTTTTTATATTATTAATTGGAGTTATGACCAAGGAGTCAAAATCTAATATTGAAGTTTCAATGTAATACGTGCAAAATTGCACTTGGGGAATCTGCATTATTTGTGATGAGAAAAAGTAACCAAAGAAATGAAATGGATTTATTCTATTGAGCTGTAGATATTTTACTTAATGATGATATATATTCTTAAGTCTCTCAGTTTGGTGTCTCTAGCAACTTCTTGTGCAAGTACTTTTCTCCGTATTTAACTGAAATCTATTAATTAAGCCTTTGTAATTTTTAGCGTTCTTTGCGTTTTAAATTTGTTCCTTTGAACAAAATTTCCCGAACGAAATTCTCCTTCCATTTCGAGAATTTGATCTGTCATTCAGGTTTTTAGCAGATTTCCCTTCAGGGAAATCAGCTATTGAGGTTGTACTCATGACCTAATTTTAGACATTTTTCTTCAAATGTCCATCGATCCTACTTAGTAGATGACGAAAATGAGTTCCGTTCAAAACTGTATATATATATCTATATCTATATATATATATATATATATATATATATATATATATATATATATATATATATATATATATATATTTGTCTGTTACCGCTCTAGCGGTCGCAATTTTTTTTTTGATCGTTACGAAACTCGAAATTTAGTCGTTTTATGTAAAAAGAAAGATCAAGTTCGTTAACAGCTCAAATCGGACCAGGGGGATGGTGTTTAGAGGGGAGGAATTGCGAAAAATCGAAATATCTCTGTTACTATACCTCCGATCGAAAAGTTGTATTAAAGTAATCTTATTGCATATCAAATTTACTATAAATATTATTCTATACATATTTTCCGTATAATGAGTATTAACAGAGATATTTGTATTTTTTGTAATGAGTTCCGCTTTCAGTAAACCCCTACTCCTACTATGGACATAATAATAAGCTGATATCTAATGGTCCACCACATTATTAGGTTAAATACAAAATATTGTTTTCAACAAAGCTTTATTTTACGAGGTACAAACAAATACGTTAGGGTGAACCCCCCCCCCCCCCTTTTTTTTCTTGGACTACAAAAATCTGAGTGATTGAGATAGAAATTATTTTGATTCATTTCAAATTACTCCACTAACTATAATAAATAGTTTCCAATAAAATTAATATTTTATATTCAGATATATTTCTTTAATTGTTTGTTTTTCCGGTTTATCTATCGATACTGCACTACAAGGTTGGCTAACCTGTTTGTTTACAATCCAGCCGTATTACGTTGTAGGGACTATTAACTTATATTGTAAATTCACTGAAAGATTTCTCATTGCCGTTTGTAATTATTCACTAATATTCACGGAAGTGTTACCTGTATGTTTATTTATCTATTGTAAACCTTCGCTGGCTAACCTGCTTGTTCCTTAATCATGTGAAAATCTCATAACCGTCTGAATCGTATTTTGCCCCCCCCCCTTTCTATTTTCTTCCCGGATTCCTATATTTGGAATGGTTGTGTTTAAATTATTCTGGTATATTATTAATTACAGTACTAGATATAATAAATAGTTATATGAATAAAATTTATAACTTATATTCAAATATATTTCCGTAATTGCTTTTATTTCCGGTAAAAGCTGGCTAACCTGATTGTTTAGAACTCAGACTGTTTGCTATCAGGAAGGTTCTTACCATTTGACTTGCCCTTTATTTTTTTACTTAATATTCACAGCAGTATTAAGTCTTACAAATAATGGATATTCTGTGGTACTATTTAGTGTTGGTGTAATAAGTGTTCAGAGAGCTGCTATCATTAACGGTAAGTCCATCTTTTGTGTTCTTGTTGTTTTTTGAGATTGAATTGTTTTTAATTTAATCTCGGAGCCTAACAGACGAGAGTTACTTTCCCGCCAAAAGCTAGTTCGGCCGTTTCTTTGACTGGCTCGGCTCTCGTGAAATTTCTCTATTGTAAAACTTCACGTGGGAAATCTGCTTAGTTTACGCAGCCCCTGCGTGACGGACTTTTTCTGTGAACTACTTTGTTTTTTTGCTATGATTTCTTTATTAGCGAGCTTAAATATTGTTTTCCGATTCTTCCTAAATGTATGGAACCTATTGATCCCAAAGTTTCTGCGGGATTCTCTTAATAAAATGCCCCTTTAATTTCTCCATTTGTAAGTGCCTCTAAGTTCTAGTTTGTTGGAAATACTTGAATTGTTTTATTTTATTTCAGTATAATTATTTAACCATAATTTAAAATCGCATTCTATGAGTTGTTTGTGTGCAAGTATGTCTTCTAAGAACTTCGTAAGACGTATTTGTTATCACTGCTAATTGCTCCTTCCACAATAGTACTACTTTAACTCGCTTAATTGAATTTCCTATGCCATATTTTCCAAGACCTCACTTATTTCAGAATTAAATTAACCCATAAATATAGTATTTGGTTAGATTTATTAGTGGTTTTATTTAATCATTAAGTTCTATTTGTGGGACTGACAGGATCATCATATTAGACTGTGTAGAGAACAACTCTAACTCTAATAATTTTCTGATTTAAATTAGACAACTCTTTTTATGTAAAGCGACAATAACTATTCTGCTTACGCTTTTCTAATATTAACAATTGTCCAATGAACACCCACTCTTAAAATTACATCTGCTCCTTGATTCAGTAATTTCATGGGATTTTCATCAAGCACAAGAGCTTTTTAAATTTTTCAGAGGCAAATAAATTTCATCTTCATCTTGTTTCTTAAAGTGTTTCCAGCTTACTCAATATAATAGTACCTGAATGATGGAAAATATTGATTGGCTAATTAAGACGAGAGGTTCATGTTGAATGTTTTGGTGGAGTATAAATACCTCATCATTATGAGCGCATTATAGCCAGAAACTCATTCAGGCCGCCTGAATAACTGTTCCAACGAATAAATAACTGATTATCAAACTGATAAGCTGTATTATTATTCAATCGAAACAGGATAAAACGTTTGGCTATGGGATGAATGTTTCATGAGCTGATCCGATATTTACCTAACTGACTTCTTTAATTACTGAGCTTATTCCACTGCCTAATCTTTCATGGCCTTCCCATTTAGTGGCTTTCATTCTTGATTCCCTCTTGAGTTAGTAAATTAACTTTCTATTAAAACTGATCAAGTGAGAATGATTTCAAGAGATATTTTCAATGGCATTTAATACTAATAAGAATATGGTAGAGTGCCAAAGAAACAAGTAAGCTTTCGTTGAAAAAATTTGACGGGCTACGTTTCTTTCTATTTTCTGTTTTTTCAAATTAGTTCTTTATTTAGGCTACCGGAGTTGCCTAAATAAAGAACTACACTAAGGCACATACCTTGCATTATTTCTAAAAATATAGTCATTTGAGAAATATATTAAACCCAATCTATTATACTCCTTTTCTTTTTGAAATATAGAATAATAGAAATTGTTTTCAGAGATGTGCTCGCTGCGTACCTCTGTAGCCTGCAGTTAAGTTTCCCATGGCCTTGGTAGTTGCCATAATTGTAGTTTTTGATGTGATTAAGTATTGTGATTAGTTCAGTAGTCGGAAAATTCGGCCCTAATCTCACCTCCAACAATCCTTCTATGTTCCACGTTTGTACGTCGTTTAATATAGTTTTGGAAATTGAATTGTAGGACTTTCAGCAATATATAGATTGGCCAACTTATTGCTTGAAAGAGAGGGAGAGATTTGATGATACCTGTGGATTTTGTTGAATCGTGACCGGCTAGGTTTTTGATACTTGGGGTTGTAAAATACTAATTTATTATTGTTGGGTTTAATAAAAATGTTTTTCGTTATGAATGAAAGCATGGATAACGACAAATGATTAGGAATAATTATTTTGAAACGTGAAATTGAAGTATTGTTGTTATTAGCCTAAATAAGTTGGGGGAAAGGGTAAAATGAATTTTATTCAGTAAAGTACGAATATTTCAGTCATGCACAGTTATTAGAAACTTTACCTGGGACCTCACACAATTTATGGCTTACATAAATTTATGGAATTTCAGGTGGCCGACGTTCATTCTGTTATAAATCATGAGATAATCTTAATTGTTTAAAGGGGCATGGGGGAGTGCAGCACTGTTTTCCACTTTAAGATAATATATGGCCGTCCTTAGTCCTTTTGCCTATCTTGAACGTCCTTTAGAACCTGCATCTATACCATAAAAGCTGTAGAAGTAGAGGTACTGTTTTATTTCACGGGACAGTCTCAATTAGTATTATTAACTAGGGTATTCATGGGTTAGTGGACTTCCGTCAAGTAGCAGAATTGTGCGGTATAAGTAATTGTCAAACGCGACTGAGGGCCAAGGGCGTGCCCGATGTTTACACATTATTGTACACAGATATTTATGGTAATAGTACACTGCTGGAAAAAATATATATAATTTTGAACGAACCTAATTTTCGTCATTTGAAGAAAATTTTCAAAAATCGCGTCATGAGTACGACCTCAATAGGAGATTTCCCTTGAGGGAAATCTGCTAAAAAAAACAGACTGCAATAACGGATAGAAGAAAGCAAGGAATGAATGCTCCTTTAATCATTTTAATGACAAGGGGATCGATGCAGAACATTATCATGGGTAATGTCATTGAATATTCGAAATATCTCCGTTACCATACATCGGATCAAAACATTGTATAGAGCCAATCTTATTGAAAATTAAATTTCCTATAAATATTGTTCTATACATTTATTTTGTATCTTAAAGATTAACCGAGATATTGGCATTTTTCAGTTTTCAACCTTCAGCAAACCCCCACTTCTACTCATGTTACATAAACAATACTCTGTTATGTAATAAACCACATTATTCCAAGCTTAAATGCCATAAATTGTTTTCAAGATACCTTTATTTCACGAGATAAATGCAAATATGTTATATTGACCCCCCCCCCCCTTCTTAAGTTCTTGGGCTACTAAAATTTGAGATAAAAATTATTATAATCCATTATAAATTACAGTACTAGATATAGTAAATAGTTTTCAATAAAACTAATGTGTTATATTTTGATATATTTCCGTAATTGTTTTTCTTTCCTGTGAGAAGGTGGTACACCCGTTTGTTTGTTTTAGGTGCTTCCCATCTGGAGGTTTCATATTGTCGTTTTTATTTATTTACTTTATGTTGACGGTGTTATTGTGTTACCAGTATGTAGATTTATCTATTGTTAAACATCACGAGGGAAATCTGCTTAGTTTACGCAGACCCTGCGTGACGGACTTTTTTTATATTTTGCTCAAGTCATCATCGCATATCCCTTGATTTGTGGATAAAATTTCGATAATCGTTCGAATTCGGTCTTTGAGTTTAACTTATACAGTGTTGGCACGCACCTACTGCGTTGGTTCCGCCAGTATGTATACTATATTGAAATCCGATACCTTTGGTACTAGATAGTTGAGCACACCCGGGATCGAAAGCACTTGCCAGGTCCTATGTAACGATTTGTCAATGACAACTGTTCCCACCGACCAACCTGACAACAGAATATACTTTTTCTTTTGAGCTAGCTAGGTTGAAATATATTTTAAATAATTAAAGAACTATAACCCATTGGGAACCATTTTAAAAAGCGGAAGTAATTGTAATGCATGTATAGGAGTTCGCTTTCAGAGTACTGAGAATGAACCTAGATCTAAGTAACGGTCCCTCCGCCTACCACTCCAATGAAACGTTTCTGAATTTGTTCGATAAAATAGGACAATTTGAACAGCTTAAACCTAAGTCCGCCACGCAGGAGCTGCGTAAACTAAGCAGATTTCTCACATGTTGGTATGGCAGAGTAGTGATATCATCTCACCATGAGAGTAAAAATCCGATGAGTAGATGTAGAGGTATACTAAAACTTGAAAAGAAGGAAGCACAAATAGCACTTAAGGTAACTATGCTAAAAACGTTATTATAGTCTATGGAAACTAAATTTGCGATTAATTCGGCATTCTAACGACCGCTTGACTACAATGCGTTTCTGGAAAGCCACTCTAGTTTAATGTTCTAATCGCAAATCAAATGGATAGGCAGTCGTTGAAACGAGCCTCTCTTGTTTTACATGGCTCGTCCCACACCTTTGGTTATGGGCCTCCTAAACCTCAACAACCCTCAACTGACTACACTCATCCTAAATACACCTCACTTTATACCTTCAGATATGCATAATATTATCGCATCAGAACATGCTCAATATAATTGATATAACTCCTTAGGTTCTTTATTCAATTCTAAAACACATTTCTTCCACAATTGAAACAAGGTAGTTTAAATTAATTGAAATTTAATCCAAGTATTTCAATTCAGTTAAATAGACGAGAGCCAATTACGGAAAATAATTATTACTGTAGTCTATTGTTATAGGTTTGTAGGAAAATACTTAAGTCAAAATGTTTTAAAACTAGCTCAGTTGCCTGTCGTTGAGGATTGAAATATTAATGGTTTCCCATCGAAATATTAAGATTACATAGGGCTTAATGAGTTGAACTCTTGTGTGACGGACTCACTTAATAAAAGTCCGTCACGCAGGGGCTGCATAAACTAAGCAGATTTCCCACGTGAAGTTTTACAATAGAGAAATCTGCCTAATAACAACTGTAGTAGTAAGTAACCTCTAAACCTAAAACATTATTTAGGGCGTAATAACCCAGTAGTTTTTCGCCCCAAAAAACAGTTAACCTAACCTCTCTAAACCTATTCACGAGGGACGAATAGTTTTCGAAACGGCCGCCAGAGCTCTCGGCGGAAAGTCCGAACATAGCCACTCCTGGCGACCACAGGCAGAATACAAATGCAAATATCTCGGTTAATATTGAAGATACAGAATAAATGTATAGAACAATATTTATAGTAAATTTAATTTTCAATAATATTTATTCTATACAATTTTTCGATCCGACGCATAATAACGGAGATATTTTGAATATTCAAAAGTCTCCCCTCTAAACCCCCCCTCCCACTGGTCCGATTTCAGCCGTTAACGAACTTGATCTTCCTTTTTACATAAAACGATTAAATTCCGAGTTTGGTAACGATCGAAGCAAAATTGCGACCGCTAGAGCCTTAACAGACAAATATATATATATATATATATATATATATATATATATATATATATATATAATTTTGAATGGACCTCATTTTCGTCATCTCCTGGGTAGGATCGATGGACATTTGAAGACATTTTTCGCAACTCGCATCATGAGTACGACCTCAATAGCTGATTTCCCCTAAGGGAAATCTGCTAAAATCCTTAACACCACCCTGGCTTGAAAAAGGTGGTAAACATACAACCCATACAATTAGCCACAGTAGCATAAAGAAGACGTTAATAAATAACATAACATTTACTTAAGCACCAAAGAATCTCTTCTTTTTATTACGTGGGTTCAAATAAATATTATACTCAGTCAGCATTTAACAATCATTTGATAAAATTGTATTATAAAAAAATTCTATAAATGCTGTTTTAATGCACTCACTATTTGAGGTTGTGCCCGGAATTAGGAAGTAGTCGTTATGAATTTCAAGCAATAAACTGAACTCTAATACTGAAAAAATATACTTTAAATACAATTTATTTTTTTAATTTCTTTGACGAAATCAATATTAACTATGATATTGACAGTCATGTTGTGAGATTCAAGTAAACACCTACTTAGAAACATATTTGACGATAACATACTGAACTGTAGGTTGTAGACAAATATAAAATAGCATAAGTTGACAAAATTCATTCTCTTAATACTTATATCCCTTATACACAAAAAAATCATCCTCAGTTCTCCTTTTCGTTTTAGCAGATTTCCCTTAAGGGAAATCAGCTATTGAAGTCGTACTCATGACGCGAGTTTCGAAAAATTTCTTCAAATGTCCATCGATCCTACCCAGGAGATGACAAAAATGAGGTCCGTTCAAAATTATATATATATATATATATATATATATATATATATATATATATATATATATATATATATATATATATATATATTTGTCTGTTAACGCTCTAGCGGTCGCAATTTTTGTTTGATCGTTACCAAACTCGGAATTTAATCGTTTTATGTAAAATGAAAGATCAAGTTCGTTAATGGCTGAAATCGGACCAGTGGGAGGGGGGGTTTAGAGGGGAGGATTTTCGAAAATTCAAAATATCTCTGTTATTATGCGTCGGATCGAAAAATTCTATAGAATAAATCTTATTGGAAATTAAATTTACTATAAATATTGTTATATACATTTATTCTCTATCTTGAATATTAACCGAGATATTTGCATTTGTATTCTGCGTGTGGTCACCAGTAGGCTATGTCCGGACTTTCCGCCGAGAGGTCTGGTGGCCGTTTCCATAACTATTCGTCCCTCATGAATAGGTTTAGAGGTTAGGTCAACTGTTTTTTGGGGCTAGAAACTACTGGGTTATTACGCCCTAAATAATGTTTTAGGTTTAGAGGTTTCTTACTACTACAGTTGTTATTAGGCAGATTTCTCTATTGCAAAACCACGGGAAATCTGCTTAGTTTACGCAGCCCCTGCGTGACGTACTTTTTTCTTCTTTGATTTGCCTCATGACCTAGGAATTGACAATTCAAGGAAGCATACAGTTTCCTTGAAAGAAATTACTGAAATAGTAGTTTGAATGAAAAGATGATTTATGATTAATTGAAATATTTTGCGTGTAAATGAACACGATTTTTATTTCAAAAATAAATTAGGATATACTTAAATGAAAGTTTGCCAGCTTCAGCTAATTAGTTATGTACAAACTCGAAGGCAATAGATATGAAGACCAGATAATCTGTGTATGTCTAACCGTAATCCTCCTTGGGCTGCTGTTACACTGAGTTTTCTTTTAGTTTAATTTTCAAGTTAAAAACAGAAAAAAAAATCGATTTCAAACCATCAGGGATGGGTACTACACTTAGTCCATAATTGTGTGGGAAGCTGTGCAAAAATGCTGAGGGCGATAAAAAGATTATTTAAAAGCTGTCAGAGGGAGTTGTCAGGAACGGGTGGCTGGTATGAGTGAGGACGAGTGGAGACACCTATCTTTTTGAATTCTTTATTAAGAATGCTAGAAAAACGTGGAGGTGAGTTGACTGCGCGGATTCCTCGACCTACTCCAAACTCTTTCTTCTACAGTTCCCCGCAATCCACCTCACACTCCCAACTCATGTCATACTTTTCTCTTGCAGGCTTCATTTCCAATTCACGACATTTTTAACCTTCTATGTTCACTCAATGTCGGAAGTTCCCCTTTACGTAATTTTTTTCAAATATGACTACAAATGTTTACCGATTTTAGCAGATTTCCCTTAAGAGAAATCAGCTATTGAGTTCGTTTTCATGACACGATTTTCGAAAAATTTCATCAAATATCCATCGATCCTGTCTAGGAGATGACGAAAATGAGGTCGGTTCAAAATTAGATATCTATATATATATAGATATATATATATATATATATATATATATATATTTGTCTGTTAACGCTCTAACGGTCGCAATTTTTGTTTGATCGTTACCAAACTGGATATTTAAACGTTTTATGTAAAAAGACAGATCAAGTCCGTTAATGGCTGAAATTGGACTAGTGGGAGGGGGGGGAGAGGGGGGATTTTCGAAATATCTCCGTAAGTATGCGTCGGATCAAAATATTGTATAGAACTAATCGTATTGCAAATTAAATGTACTATAATTATTGTTATATACATTTATTCTCTACCTTGAAGATTAACCGAGATATTTGCATTTTTCAGTTTTCAGTCTTCAGCAAACCCCCACTTGTACTCATGTTACATAAACAATACTCTGTTATGTAATAAACCACATTATTCCAAGCTTAAATGCCATAAATTGTTTTCCAGAGACATTTATTATACGAGATACGTGCAAATATGTTCTTGGACTACTAAAATTTGGTTGATTGTGATAAAAATTATTCTGATCCATTATAAATTACAGTACTAGATATAGTAAATAGTTTCCAATAAAATTAAGATGTTATATTCTGATATATTTCAGTAATTGTTTTTCTTTCCTGTGAGAAATTGGCACACCTGTTTGTTTACGTTTCAGGTGCTTCCCGTTTGGAGGTTTCTTATTATCGTTTGTATTTATTCACTTGATGTTGACGGTGCTATTGTGTTACCAGTATGTAGATTTATCTATTGTTAAACATGACGAGGGAAATCGGCTTAGTTTACACAGCCCCTGCGTGACGGGCATTTTTCATATTCAAGGGTTTTGGTGTGTCAGTCAGTTTGCAAACTGTTACCGGAGCTTCGGTGGCCGTGGGGTTAATGCATGGCTACACCTCAGAGTATAGTCAGTAAACTGAAGTTACCTACAAGTTTCTGAGTAATAATGGATGAGCGGGGGTCTGACGAGTATATACGTCTGATAGTCCCACTGGATAACTAACGATTATGACTTTCTCAGATCCTGCCCACAGGCAGGCTGACACGGTGAACTGACTACTGACCCCCTCCCCCACGTACAATGGCTCATGAGTCTACTGGAGCAACTCATTCCATATTCTCCTTGGTTAACGGGGGTTATACGTCGAGTTGGCCACTTACAACAGAAAAATCTCGAGTCTTGCCATGGGTTGGTTAGGGGTTTTATATATATATATATATATATATATATATATATATATATATCACACACACGTGTGTGGATATATAATTTTGGCTATTTGTGCGTTAACGTTCTCGCAGTCTCAATTTAATCAGTAATTTATAATCAGAAATATTTTCTCTATAAGGTGGTGGCAAATTTTTCTTATTATTACTTACTTTAAGTCATTCATTTAAGATTAATAACGTTACGTATCAAATAAATTGAAAAGGAAGTTTATATATTTACTAAGTTCTAATGATTAACGAAATCTGTATAATAATTAATGACCTGACAGAACGATGTTGGTAAATGTAATCTTTTGAATTTGAATATTTTATGCCGGTGTATTATTTAAGTGAGCTGTATAAGAGTTGCAAGGGCATTACTTATAGTTGACTTAATATAATACGTTTGTCAAAGTGAACTAAAACATTCTTATTATGTTTTTTACATTTGAAGAAAATAAATATTAAATACATTCTATTGTATGCTGATGCTGTTAAGATTTATCAATAACAGAGAAAAATGTTTACTAAATATTCCACAGTATAAGTTTTAACATCAATCCTAAATAATGTGTCTAAAGGCTCTACTAGCCATTAAAGACAATGCTGTCTTGTCGGCTTATTCCCAGGTTAAATGAACTAGAAATTATACAAATAACATGGGGCCTAGTCGCTTTCAAGATACTCCTGAATCATAATTTTAGTTTTAATATGAAGGTAGTAAAGCATACTGAAATGGAGAATATAGGATAAATGAATATGTTGGCGGAGGAGGGAGGGGGAGGGGTTTGGAACCTTGCGTGCGGACTTGTAGGATTTATATCATTAACCAAGCCAATAATGAATCAAAACAAAACAAGCCGCTTTTAAGGGCCTCTTCCGACGATAAATAAAGAGGTTCAAAGGGAAGGCCGCCTGCTCCTTCGTTACTAAATTGGGATTGTTAGCGGTGCCAGTGACTCGGATCGTAAAGCGATGCCCCCTCCAAACTTGCTCCCTAATTACTCTAGTGATGGCCACCTCCTTGACCCATCTGCTTCCCACGTCTCTCCAAATTTGAACAAAGTCCGTCACGCAGGGGCTGCGTAAACTAAGCAGATTTCCCACTCGAAGTTTTACAATAGATAAATCTACATACTGGTAACATTTAACACCACCGTGAATACTAAGTAAATAAATACAAACGGTAATGAGAAATCTTTCAGTCAATTTTAATAACTTACGGAAAACGTCTGAAATGTAAACAAAGAGGTCTGCCAACCGCTCAAGCTGAACAGATAACTAGAAATATTCTTCACCGGAAAGAAAAACGATTACTGAAATATAACATATTAATTATACTGGACACTACTTAATATATCTAGTACTGTAATTTATAATGAATCACTCAAATTTTAGCAGTCTATGAACAAAAGAAGAGAAGGGGGATCAACAGAACCTAGTTTCATATACCTCACAAAGTAGGAGTTCAATGAAAACAATATTTGGTATTTAACTTTGGAATGAAGTGGTTCATGATATAACAGCTTATTCTTAATATGACATGAGTAGGATTGGTTCTATACAAACTTTCGATCCGACGCATAATAACGGAGATATTTCGAAATTCCCCCTCTAAACCCCCTCCTTCTCTTTTAGCCGTTAACGAACTTGGTCTTTATTTTTACATAAAACGTTTAAATATTGAGTTTGTTATAGATCCAACAAAAATTGCGACCGCTAGAGCGTTAAGGCACAAAATATATAAATATAGGAAGAGTTCGTACTTATCTCTTGATTCCGGCTGAGTATTATTAACCTTTTGTTTTATCTTCACATTCCTCCGGCATTCTTCTATGAACCATTACTTCGACTGACGTCTTTTCTGTACTATATATACATTATTTCTTGCAATTGTAGGGTTTTTGAAGAATGAAAATGAATGTTTAGTGTTTATGAAAAATAAATTTTTGCTGGCATTTAAACTGTGTGAAGTATTGGAATAAGGAAAAATAGTAGGAATTTCCAAGTTTTATATCATTACAAAATTCTCATTATTAAATAAATTAGGTTTCAACAAGGATTTTTTTTTTTATATCACACATATATTTAAGATTAATTATTCTATTTATACCCAATTTACATTTATGTGTGCTATATTATCTTCCTATATATTCTGAGTATTCCAATTTTAATGACTGAGATTTATGTATCCCTGCCGACTGTCCTAAATTCTACTCATGTGCTCTTACATTCCACGAAAATCACCTTTAATGTGGTGCTCATAAATAAATATTGTAGTCGTAAAACCGTTGTTTCCAACCCCTTCTTTCTTCTAGGAAAGTACTTTCAAATTTGTTTTGAATTTTGGGTTCGAATATGACACAACAGACAATGATTGTGCCTTCTGCAAGATTGTGGCGAGGTCTATTACATAATATTTCTTATATATTCTTTATATTTTATGGCAAGGGTCTCCATTAAAAAACATTTTTTTTTGGTGCAAACTTTATTGAAACTGCCCTAAATGTTTCGTGGCTTACTTGCCTTCTCTTCAGGGGCTATCCCTTTTAAAAAATAAAAACAATTACTAATATTATTAATTTAACACATCTCTTAATAATTCGTTTGCTATATATTGTATTAGTAGGTGGCTACATCTATGATATATTTATTAAAGCTAATTATAAATTGCTACTTACATCTCTGAAGTGCTCGTTTCCCTTTCCTCACAGTGCTCGTTTGCGACTGTGCTCACAGAGGAGGTAGTTGATACAGAGAGGTTCCCGAGGGTAGGTTAAGTCAACTGACTACAAATCGATTATTTAAAAGTCAATCTTGAACTCGATTATTTCGTGTCATAATTTAAATTATTAATTACACGTATATTGTCTGTTTTTATTACCTTATACCATATTTGACAGTCTCATGTAAATCTATAATATTCTACGGAACCCTATGCTGGTACTTGAGGGTGAGTACTTTACTATGAATGCATCTTAATAACCCTGCCTACCTGTCTCTACTCAGCGGTATAATGCGGATTTCAAACTCCATCCAGAAACACTTTCGCTAGTTCCCAAGGGAGAGTTCTTTACCAGTTTTAAGCTAATGGATCATCTAGGAAGCATGTTAGAATCATTAGAATAGAATGGCTATAGTACTGTAAATGATTGGAGGTAGAAGAAGAGCAGGTAGAGGACCCCTATCATCCGAGCACTCCAATTCCAGCTGTCCATTTGAATAATTAGACGAATCCATCTAAGAGTAGTGGGTCATCTCCCTGGGGCTACCATTCCTATCCCACCCACAACTAATTATATTTCTATTAGCAACCCCACTCAAATAATTATTTATCACGTCATTATGCTTGTCTTATATGATTTGGTTTACATTTCTCCCAGACTTGTTTATTGTATTTTTTTATAATGTTTTATCCAATAAAATGAAAAGGAACAAAAATATTGCCGTCTGATTATTTTGCTCCGCATCACAGTTTATTTTTACATGGTAAGAAGACGTCTTATTTAGACGAAAGAAGCCAAATTACAAAGACACTTGGAGGGAAGTGTAAGGCAAAATGGTCCGTCACGCACGGGCTGCGTTAACTAAGCAGATTTCCCACGCACATCACTTATTGCATTTATCTCAAAACGTAAAAGTTCAATGAGAACTATAAATTCAAATAAAGTGCTTCGTTATATAACAGCTTATTGTTAGTATGACATGAATGAAAGGCCGAAAACTAAAAAATGCAAATATATCGGTTAAGATAATGAAAAAACGTACATGACAACATTTATAGACCATTACATTTGCATCTGCAAGAAATTTAATCAAGAAATTTCAATAACATAGATTGATTCTATACTAATTTTCTACCCGACGCATAATGTAGATATTTCGAAATTCCCCCCTCTAAACCCCTCCTCCCACTCGTCCGATTTTAGCCGTTGACGAATTTGCTCTTTATTTTTACATAAAACGTTTAAAACGCTAGAGCGTTAGCAGACAAATATATATATTTTAACGGACTTCATTTTCGTCATCTACAAGTTAGGATCGATGGGCATTTGAAGAAATATTTCGAAAATCTCGTCAAGAGTACAACCACAATGGCTGATTTCCCTTAAGGGACTGCTAAAACTGATATACTGACTCTGTGGATTATACAAACATTTTCCTGTGTGAGAATATTTAAATAGTCAATAGAATATTCTTAGAAAGTGTAATTTCCTCAGAAATTGCTATCTATAAAAGCATGTCTATTCTTTTGTGACTGTGAAAATGATATTGAAAGTTTTGGAAGATAAATGTTGTTCATCATCAAAGATGTGGCCAACGAATTTCTGTTAGAGTTCAGTCGTGTGTTTGGATTTAGTCTTTTGGAAAATATTAATCATCCATAAATGTTTGGCAGTTGATATATTTATTTTTAAACTACTAATGAGGATTGAGAGAGCAGGGTGAAAAATGTTCTTCTTCATCCTCTATTATAATTCATATAAAGAAAGATTGATCTTACTTATTCTCGCTAACCCACCCTCGATAAAGCTGTGATATGCTTAATAACTGGTAGAATTCAAATATTCGAGGATTGGATCAATAATTGAGCTCAAATGTAAGTACATTATGAAGTACCAATCGTATTAGTATTTATTACAATACATATTTATGCATTCCCAATGTTTTAAATTATGAATTTTAATAATAAATATGTACTTTATTAACAGTTGCACATAATGATAATAAAAATGATATAATATAAATAATGATGAGATGAGTATGTGAGTAAGATCCATCGTAGATGGAATTTCCTTGTACCTTATTAATTTACCGTTATAATATTAAGCGATACTGGGCCATGCCAAAAAAATATAATAACTATTATTGTTACTAATGATCTAAAATTAGTTATAAAGACTAATGCTCCGTTCAACAAGAAATATTTCTTGCAGATCTTGAAAGGAACTTGAATGAACTCAACATTCCATGGATTTGTTATCTAATTCGAGCCTGGACATTTCTACCTGACTCATTCTTTTTTCCGTGCTCATTTATATCCCCTACCCCTGATTTTGTCTTTTATTTCTTTCATCTGCATACAGTAGGTATTTGAAAGGAAAAGAGGACAGATTTCTGAAGGGTTAGGTATCTGGAATTTAAATATTTTTTGCTCTTTTCAATTTATACACGGCCCCCGCAAAGAATGTGGAGCAGCTATACAGTTTGGACTTGTTTGTATATAATTGATGACCTCAGAAAGAAGAATGCACCCCGGGCATTTTCGTCTGTCCCAATTCATGATAAAGGTTTAGGTATTTTTCCTAATTTTTTTTGTTGAGATAATTATTATTTTTGATGTTTAAATAGTTGGTTTAGGGATGAACAAATATGTTGGAAAAATAGAAAAAGTCCGTCACGCAGGGGCTGCGTAAACTAAGCAGATTTCCCACGGAAAGTTATACAATAGAGAAATCTCCATACGAGTGCTGAACAGTTACGGAAACGGCCGAACTAGCTTTCGGCGGTAACGATTAGAAGGGACCATAGCTCGTCTTAATAAAAATGCAAATATCTCGGTTAATATTCAAGATAGAGAATAAATGTATATAAATATATTTATAGTAAATTTAATTTGTAATAAGATTGGTTCTATACAAGTTTTCGATCCGACGTATAGTAACGGGGATATATAGAATTTTCGAAAATCCCCCTCTAAACCCCCCTCCCTCTTGTCCGATTTCAGCCATTAACGAACTTGATATGTCTTTTTACATAAAACGGTTAAATATCGAGTTTCGTAACGATCAAACAAAAATTGCGACCGCTAGAGCGTTAACAGACAAATATATATATATATATATATATATATATATATATATATATATATATATATATATATATATATATATATATATATATATAATTTTGAACGGACCTCATTTTCGTCATCTCCTGGGTGGACATTTGAAGACATTTTTCAAAAATCGCCCTATTAGCCTTAAGGGAAATCTGCTAAAAAGTAGGGGACTATTGAAGGTGTAAAAATCCTGTACTTCTCAACACCTTATTGATCACGATTCAAATCAATATACGTTCAATTCATTGACCTAATTAGCCTACTTAGTTTCGGATAGACGCTATGCTCTCAGCCTAGAAGCTGTTAAATTGTTACTTGAAACGTATCATATTTGTTGCGAACCCCGATTAAGAGGGGCATATTTTTGACATGAATGAGAAATTTTATTTAACCGATAAAGACTTGCCATTGAATATCTCAAATCATTGAAACAGTTGCCGGCGATTCCGTTTCTTTGGAACATCTCATCAAAATAAAGCATTTGTCAAGATATCCCGGGGTATATATTGTTAGGGCTAAAGATAATTTGTAATGAATGCGCGGATGTAAGCGAGTTTGTTGGAATCACCTGGTATGAATGGGGTACCGTGATTCTTGTGCCTGGCAGTATTTGACAAAATGGAATATTTTATATATGAATAGACACAGCAGAAGATTATTATTAAATGAATTGACTCTATTCTTAAACTCTCATTAAATCAAGAACTCCAAATGGTTTGCTTCTCTTGAAACGTCTACGGGTGTTTTATGAAACTTAGCATTACCATTCGCCCGGAGAGCTATTTGAATACAAATTAGCGATATATGATTAAATAGAAATAAACTTTTTCAACACATAATTCTAGTTTTAAGAATAAAATATTTCCCTTTTATAAATTTGTCTGGTCTAGTCAAGACAAAAACGTTCATTTTTTTTTGTATTTGATATTAATGAATGTTAATGGGCAATTAAATTTCATCTATGAATTTTTATAGTGAAACGATTAAAGCAGAGGGATAGATGATAATATATTTTCTATATTTCTGGGGCGGGGGGAATGAAAAATAATTCGGACACTTTTAAATAAATGTATAAAATTGCATCTAAGAGCTGTTGCTGTTACAGAGTAGTCCTGTGTAGTTTGTGGAACAAACAAATGTAACATGAAATGGCAATAAAGTGGTTAGGATCCGAAAATATATATAACGGAAATTAATGGTGTTCATAACTGACGGAATAATGATGTACTATTATCAGTTGGACTACTTGACTAGGATCTAGATCTTGGTGAACTTATTTTTAAGTGAAATTATTAAATATTACCAGTTTAATTATTCTTTTATCTAATATAAATCATTATTTAAATAATAAGTTTAAAATAGGAAATATGAGAGAAAAGATGTATAAGCATTGAGCTTGACCTTATGCAATGAAAATACAATTCAGATATGCCAACGACAGACAGTTCTTAATTAATTTCTAATAAAGAACTCAACGTGTCAAAAGTTCCGAAATAAATGAACTTTGTTTGAGGATGCGACAAACAGGCAAGGTACGTTTGTTATGATATGAATACTTATTCCTCCAAGAAAAGTGGTTTCATTGCCTTTTTTACTAGAAATTGTATGCTCTTGTTTGAGAATGTTACATATACGACATGTAGTGTTATGATATGCATTCCAGAAATCCATTTCTTTAGGTGGGATTGAGAAATACACGGCAGCAATGTCGGATTTGGCTAGGTTATTCAAGCGGTTTCATGCACTTCATGACAATATAAAGGTTTTGTACAAAGAGATGGGCAGTGATATACTATAAACTGAGGCCAAGGTATAAAGTGAATTTGAGGAGTAATATTACCACCTTGTCACTGATGCTTCCAGGGTAAGTTTAACCAATTGATGGTGGATGATCAACGAAATTGAAAACCACAAATAATTATTAAAATCATATTTATTTTTCTGCTAGTTTCGCGTCCAATTGACGCCTCAACAGGAGAAAATACAATACGAAGAGGTAACTCAACTAAGGATACTGGAAGGTCCTATTTAACAATTTGAGCTTGAACATAGAGCAGTCTAATTTCCTACATCTTCGTTAATTAAATTATCATTACAATTTCTTAATATTTTGAAAACTAGTAATCTTAATAATGACAAGCCAAGTAAAAGTAACGATAGATTTACATCTACATCAAATAAGAAAGTTTTTACTTCATAATAAAACCTCTTGTAAAGGGAAACATAAAATGTTTAATCGTGCTAAATTCCTTAGTATGGAGATGGCTAATAATTTACTGTGAGCGAGAGTGACACTAACACAGCTGGGATTGACGTGATATGATCTCATATACCACAAAGCATATCCCATTTTTCGGCGAATGAACCCAGAGATGGGAAAAGTCATTTGAGTCACACGGAAGCCCACTAAAGCACACTGGTCTGGCCCTAAATATGGTTTTATTTGTCTTTTTGTTAGATATTTCTTCCCGAATCTTACATTATTTGACATTTACTTGCCATTTGCCTTTTACATTCTGTAAAATAAACGATGCAGCGGTATCGCCTTCCGACTACCATCTGATTCACTTCAGTCGTCGGTGGGCTGTTGCAACTGGTTCATTTACTTACAGTTCATTATTATCTATCCAACGCTCGACTGGAAGTCCGCATCAGTTTTGGAATCTAAAAAAAATGTGTACTACAATCGAATTCATTTATGGAAAATACATAGGTTCATAATTCCGCGAAACTTGATCAACCGAATTACTCACTAGCCGCTAACCTGTCTGGTTTAGTAAGCGTAGTGCTTACTAGGCAATATACGATTTAAACCTGATAACTTCATGTAAGGCTCTAAAATTTGTGAATGATTAGGTACAAGTTACCATATTAATACATAGGCAAATATTACATATTTGAATCGGTTTGAACGATGAGAGAAACGTGTACTATTGGACAATGGTTGTGAGATAGATGAAATGGTTTAAGTTACTCCCGTTGATTTCACTTTTGTGATTTATTTTGTATCTTGTAGGTGTGTACTTGGTATTCGACATATTTGAGTTTTTTTTTTCTTGATTCCGCCTCATCATCGTCAAAAATGACTTCGTGTATATATCAAAATCGACTAGCCTTAAATTCTGAAATTTCATATTTATGACTGTTTTAACATATAGTTGTGTACCATCCTTTTGATCTAAATCACCTTAGCGGGTGGATTAGAAGAGAGTGGTTTAAATTTCCTCGTACCTAATAGAGTTGCAGAAGATTTGTGTAGGTCCTTTTCTGTTTATCTCAAAGTGATCTTTAAATAATGTTCTATGGCATTTTTTGATCCGATACATTGAGACGGCGATATTTTATGTCACTCTCACGGCCTGCAATTGGAATGCACCTGTTGTTAATTACATAAAATAACCACCAAATCCAAATGGATTCAAATTTCTTCACGTCTGAAGGAGGTCGGGAAACTTTACCGCTTTGTTATTTATTTGTTAGAATTTGGCAAATCTATTTGAAAAACTATACAAATCTTGAAAAAAGAAAGCATACAAAACTATGTTTCGGGGTTATACGACGGCACGAGTATTTTGGCAGGCTTCCTACCTATTCATATTACTCTTCCCCATGTGCCAGCATTCATTCGTCGAATGAAAGTGCGACATACGTATAGGATAATATCATGGCGATCCTTGCCGTCTTAGTGTCGTTCTCAACAAACGTTTGCAGATTTTGGAGAGAGCATTTGGTCTGTCATACGAATACATACCGTTTTTGTAGAAATCTTAGCAGAATAACTCGTTTTTGGTTAGTGGGCACGGGTTCATGCCACACCTCTCCATGACGTGTTTGTTGTTTTATCAAAGAATTACAAAGCTTTTAGTTGGAGGGCATATTATACAGTTTCCTGCGTTGTTTGCTACATCCTCTCTCACATGGAGTTATATCTCATTCATCTCCTTCTAGTGTGTATAGCATTCTCAACAGAAGCAAACGAGTTTTGGTAAAGCAATATATGGTGATATCATACAGCTTCATGCTGCATTTGTGTTATTCTTACCCAAAAAGACTTTTGGTGGAAGGCCACATGATCTTATCATATCTCTCCTCGATAATAGTCTACTTTTGTAATCCTTCCGCGGAGACCAAGTTTTCTTTGCTTCTGATGCTAAAACGTTTTACAGATGACTTTTGCCTATTTTTAAATTATTTCATGTTTGTTTACATTCTTCAGGTCTTATCTAGAACAAGAACTCCCTACCGATCCATCGATGAGTCCCTTCAGCTAAGTACACTTCACGATTTAAATTTTAACATAGGTTTTCCTAAATGATCTGATATACTCCTTGTTTCGCTTGTGACCCTACTAGCTTGAGAATGGGATTCACATTTGAAATACCCTGAGTATGTTTGTTGAATGACTAGCCAATACCATTATTAGGCCAATAATCAAGGAGGCCCCAATAATCATTTCATTACATAGACCGTGGAAGCTTATTTAGTCTTCTCCTTTACCTAGGATTTCACCACACTCCCCTCTCGTTATACTAGCTTCATCACCACCACTCTCCTTATCTTTTAGTCACAACTGACGGAGCAATCATTGAGTGTATTCTGTCTCCCATTTGGAGAAGCCGCTGCGTTGAATAAGTAAATATAATTGGTTTCATTTAGGCCTACACTCGCCGAGGAAATCTTCCTGGAGATTGGAATCAAGAGACCAATGTTTCCTATTGAAAATATATTCACCAATAATACCTTCTTTAGGGAATATTGAAAATATTTGGAAAACAGAAAAAAAAGAAAAACAAAATCAGAATCAAACTGATGTAACTATCGCGTGTAGTTGTAGTAACACATGTCTAGTTTTTATGAAATATTACATTTCTTATACTGCCATGGTATATAAAATCATTAAATGGAAGAAACGCAGTATTTAAATTATTTAACCAGATTTATTATTTATTTCTCTTTTAATTTCAATACCTAACAAAAGCCTTTGCCACCTCCTCCAAGTCTTCACTCCAATAAATACTATGTTAATTAAACCCCACAACTACATTCAAACATACAACTTTCAATATAAAGTGTTTATACATTTCAAATTCTGCCCATTTCTATAATACCTTCTTTACAATAACACTGACTTCCATTCGGTGGACCTACTATAACCATTCAATGCACTTCATTATAAAGATGTTTCTCAAAATTTCACTATCTTTCCTACAATTTTGGAGAATGTGGAGGTATCGGTATTTTCCAAAGTGAAGGATTTCCGATATTTTAGCAGATTTCCTTCAAGGGAAATCAGCTATTGAGGTTGTACTCATGACGGAATTCTCGACATTTTTCTTCAAATGTCCATCGATCCTACCTAGTAGATGACGAAAATGAGGTCCGTTCAAAACTGTATATATATATATATATATATATATATATATATATATATATATATATTTGTCTGTTACCGCTCTAGCGGTCGCAATTTTTGTTTGATCGTTACCAAACTCGATATTTAGTCGTTTTATGTAAAAAGAAAGATCAAGTTCGTTAATGGCTGAAATCGGACCAGTAGGAGAGGGGTTTGGAGGGGAGGATTTTCTAAAATTTGAAATATTTCCGTTACTATACGTCCGATCGAAAAATTGTATAGAATCAATCTTATTGCAAATAAAATGTACTATAAATATTGTTATATACATTTATTCACTATCTTGCATATTAACCAAGATATTTGCAATTTTATGAAATCGGCGCGGATAACGGATGAGAGTGAGTTTCCCGCGAAAAGCTAGGTCGACCATTTTCTTAACTCTTCGGCTCTCGTGAAATTTCTCTATTTTAAAACTACTCGTGGGAAATCTGCTTAGTTTACGCAGCCCCTGCGTGACGGACTTTTGGTAAGTTGGATGGGTGTTTACACACATTTTAAACAAGGAACTATACATTCAAATATCCAAACCAGCTTCTACCTCATTTCTCATTCGAAGTTATCATCCAAAACAATCATTACTGGGCAGTATTTTTTTCTATTCTAAAGTTGTTCTTAGGATTTATGATAAGGCTCTGCTTGGGATTGAAACAAACTAACAAAGATGTCCATGGAAGTTCGTCCATGTCGAATGGGGTTATTTTAATATATATATTGATTTTTTTTCTTGATTCTGCATGACTCAAAATCGACTAGCCTTAGAATGCTGAAATTTCATATTTATGACTGTTTTAACATCTAGTTGTGTACCTCCTTTTTGAAATCAACTTGGGGGAGTGGGTAGAAGAGCGTGGTACAAATTTCTCCGTACCTAATAGAGTTGGAGAAGATTTGTGTAAGATCATTTTATGTTGATCAGGAAATGATTATAAATAATCGATGCAATTTTTGGATCCCATACTTTGGAACCGTGATATTTTACGTCACTTTCACGTAAAATAATTTTAAATGATATGCTGCAAGCATATGCTTTATTTATATACATGCTTTAATAGATATACATAATATAGAAAGACAGAATTTTATAGAGTGACATGTGTTGTCTATACCAGATTTTTTTACTTGTGAGGCATTATGATGAATTAGTTCATTATGAACAAACATTTATTCCATTATGTTAATGTACAGAGAACGTTTTTCACTTAGAGCACTTCGGACAAATTTCTTTATATCCAAGCAGTGCAAGAGAGTCAGAGCCATTGACCAACATAGCCATAGTAAAATATATACTTATAAATAGTGGTTCTACGATGAACGATACAGGCACCGAGTTTATGGCTGCCAACTGCCTCCGGAACGAAAAAATAAAATATTACTGCATTCCTGTTCTGTTTAGTAAAATGGAGATTCTATTTATCCTTGTTAACAGTAAATGTAAGGATACGAGTGACAAGATAGGCAAATGCTAAGAAGTTTTAGATCGCCAAATTTCTTTGGGATCATTTTACGGCGTTGTTGAAGAATTTTCACGAGGAACACAGGAGACCACATTATTGCCAGATACTTCTAAGCCCCGCAGAGGTCTATTCGAATTAAGTACTTCTCCAAAGAATGAAAAGATTTTATTTTGTGGTTATGCATTTCAGTGAAGCACGAATTAGTTCATATAAAAAAAAATGGGAGAGAATAGCTCAGTCCCTCTTGGAGATAGAGTCCTAAAATGGTGTTAAAGAGTTTCATAAGGTCAAACTGAGCTGTTTAAAAGAGTAGAAAAGTCCGTCACGCAGGGCTGCGTAAACTAAGCAGATTTCCCACGTGAAGTTATACAATAGAGAAATCTCCATACAAGAGCCGAACAGTTACGGCAAAGGGCCGAACTAGCTTTTGGCGGGAAATTCCGTCTTACGTTATCGGCCCAAATTTAATAAAAATGCCAATATCTCGGTTAATATTCAAGATAGAGAATAAATATATAGAACAATATTTATAGTAAATTTAATTTACAATAAGATTGGTTCTAAACCCATAGGTGATCGGACGTATGGTACCGGTTATTCGTCGGATTTTCGAAAATCCCCCTCTAAACCCCCCCCCCCTCCCACTTGTCCGATTTCAGCCATTGACGAACTTGATCTGTCTTTTTGCATAAAACGTTTAAATATCGAGTTTAGTAACGATCAAATAGAAATTGCAACCGCTAGAGCGTTAACAGACAAATATATATATATATATATATATATATATATATATATATATATATATATATATATTTGAACGGACCTCATTTTCGTCATCCCCTGGATAGGATCGATGGACATTTGAAGAAATTTTTCGAAACTCGCTTCATGAGTACGACCTCAATAGCTGATTTCCCTTAAGGGAAATCTGCTAAAAATGGAGCAATCCAGTCTTCCCGAAGTAGTTGTAGACCAGAGGGAATTTGAAGGAAACTGCACATACAGTCGTGGCACAATGAATCAAAGAAGGAAACACTACAGCTAATGATCCGACATTGGGTTAGCCAGTCTAGTCACGATGATAAATGATCTAAGTCAAATACCTGATCCCCACAAAGACATCATCAATTCATGAGAAAATGAATAAAAACAAATAGAAAGACTATCACAATTCTTAACACAGCTAAATTTTTAGGCCGTGTGCCTTCTTCGCAGAAACATACTACACGTTAACTCCAGGAAGGTTACAACGTTCCTTTTGTTTTTTTATGCAGTTCTATGCAATTTTATTGACTTACATACTTGCAGACTGCAGAAAACGGGAACATTTACAGATACCTCGTGACTTTTACGACTTACTGAAGGTAACCCTCACATACCCATAATTATTCAGTACTTAAACAATGCAAACATATACACAAAAGCTCTAAGTAATACGCTTTGATTTTAAAATTAAATTTTTAACAAAACTGAACAATTTTACTATTACATATATATGCGCGCTCTGTTGTGTTTGCTTATTTTGATTTGTTTTTGTTGTATATGTTGCATTTTGTATTATTTTGTTAATAACTACATTTTTTCCTTATTTAAATGAATCGCCTACTTTCCGAAGTCCTTAAAAAAAATAAAATAAATAAAAATAATGCAGCTGTTCACGATTTGTTAATTAAAATATTCCTTATCAGTTGTTTTTCCTATCGCCTCATTTCCTGATCAATATTCCTTTTAATATTTATCGTAGAAAGAAACCTTTGAGAAAAGGGGTAGCTGAAAAAATTAGGAAAAATATTATGCCTTTTCAGCAATAGTGGCTGGTAGGGTGATTAGTAAGACGCATGAGGTCGGGGGATGAGAGACAGGGGGAGGGCGGGAAAGATGAAACCTCTAAGGAGGATATAAAACAGGATGACTAGGGAATAAATTAGGCTAGGTGGTGGGAGTCTTGACTAAAGTGGGCGGCGCTTGAGGGCGGGGTCTTTCTCCATCTCCCCCTCCATGTCCATTTAGCCAGTGAGTAGGTGGGGGTTATCCCCCCCCCCCGGGCACGGACTAGGGGAGGATCACGGATTGGGGAGATTATGCTTCGGCCTAAAGCCCTCGTGGCACTTAGACAAAATATCCCCCTAACCATCGGGGAGCATTGCTTGACAACGTCTGCTAATAATTATGATTACTCGAATCTAAAATTTTAACCCTGTCACTATTAATCTGCGTATAAGGACGTTTCGATTAAAAGGTTTAGTGTAAAAAAGTCAGGATACTCGTTTTCCTGTAGCCATATAATATTGAAATAAAAACTTGGAACTGTATATAAAATATGTTATAGTATCTGTTGAATCTCCATTTGGTGCCAATAACAGCCTCTGGAATCATTGAGTTGATTTGTGTTGTCTAGTCATAGCTCTATCTGATAGGTGGCTAGCGATGTCTTCTGTTAACAGAGATACAGAGAATACATTTTTTTTTTAAATGCCACCCAATATGTTGTCTACTCCAGGAATCCACCAATAATTTAAGAACTAACTGATCTTCGTTATTTTTTGAGTGGCAATTGAAAGTCATTGTAAGTTCGTCTAGTATGTAATTCCTTAGTCTAAACACGGGGAACAGAACATCCTCTGAACATAAATCTTCAAGAGTGATATTTTTACAAGCTCTCTTCCCCGGCGTTAATAAAATGCCAATTTTAAGAACATCTACGTGTGCCTAGAGATCGGTAAGGAATCTGCTCTATCATCCCCTCCAGGTAATACTGATATATATCTACCTCTTATCAGTAACCCATATTAGTGCACAAAGTGGTACTAACCTTCAAAGGTAACTTACTGTAAGCGTAATCAGGGTAGTTTAGACATTTTTTAAGGTCGAAAATGGTACCTCACCTATTTGAGAACCTTCTGCTTATGTTTTCTTGATATTACGTTATTATTCTAAGTATTTTGAAGAAGATACATTCGATTATTTACATTTCTGGAAGAAAATTGGAATTTCTATCTGAGTCAGGAGTGAAAAGATAGTTAACTCATAGTTTGTTGAAAAAATCTTAAAGAATACACGACTGGTTAGAAAGCTCTATATTACTCAACTTTAACTGATTTATGAGCAAGGTCGAAAATCGAGTTGATGTTATATTTTTGTCTTTTATTATACTTGTTTTCATCACAAAACATTTGATATGCTAATCAAAAAGTTACAATTTCAATTGTATTCTCTTTTCCTCCTATTTATAATATAACCTAAAGAGTTTTTACCCAGCAATCAAACACAAAAGAAGACATTTATCCCTAAAGTAAATCTAGAATGACCTTTTGGGATATAACTTTTTTTAAAGTTAATAATTCAAAATTACATTAAATAGCCAAAATTCCTGATATATGTCCTCCTCCTTCATGTCATGTTTAGAATAAAATAATCTAAATATAATATAGTGAATGTGAAACTAGAAAATTCATTTAGTTAATATGATCAAAATAGTTAGTCATCGTTGTAAACATACTCGCATGCCAGAAAAAAAACACTCAATAAAGCTAGTATTTATTTTTGCTGTAATTGTTATCCAGTTGTGAGAAAAGTCTGAATACACCAATTATTCATAAATATCTTTTCACAGAAAAGAAGGAATATTTTTGTTACGCATTTTCGAGCTCTTAGTGTATTTAGATAATAATATTAGTTCCCCAACAATTTACCAGGTGTAAGCTTTACTTTCAGGAAACAGTTGAGTTAAGAAATTTTCTGATTCTTGCCAACAATGTGTATTTACTATACATGTAATGAGGATGAATGTAAAATGAAATAAAACAAGTTTGTAAAAAAATACCAATCATTTTACGTTCCCATCAATCCGTAAATACTGCTCCATGTTTTTATTTCACTTAAATTCTTATATTCTGCTCAGTTTGGCTCTTATGTTTTCCGAACAATATTTATACAATTCAATCATGTACTAATGGGCCTTTCTTTGGCTATCCAATGGGCATTGGATATCCCATTTCAGTTCGATTCGTACATTTTTGGCACGGTCAAACATAAAAATAGAACATACTAACAAGAAAACGTATCAGATTTTGGCGCCGTTCTTCAGTTATTTTCTAATCAGTCCATTTTTCCTCTCCCTAGAGACCTATTTTGAAATAGGTAAATAAAATTCGGAGTGCTATTTTATTACTTCCGCCCATTTCTAGCAAACTAAAAGCTTTACAAATATTAATAAAAAGTCTTTATTCTCTTTGAATTGAAGAATGAGTGATCTTATATTAAATTATTATGTTAGTTTACAGGAGGTTCCCAGTACTTTCTTTTGACTTGAGGCTTTTGACTTAGCAGTGCTTTTTTTTAATATTTTTTAAATAGAGCACTTTTGTTAATGGTGCACACTGTTTTTCGTCCTGGCGTTTCTTATGGATTTCTAGAATAAAGTGGAGTGGCATTTTCCGTCTGGAGAAAATCAATTTTGTATTTCAGAAATTTCACTCTTATGATAAATTTATGAATTCTTTCTGTACTGATATAGTTTTGTAAAATTGAGGCTATTAATGTATTTGCGTCTCTATCGTGTATATAGTTTCTATTTGTAATATTATTATAAAAAAAAAAAAAAAACATCCTTTTTTCGGCTACAAGTCCTCACAGGTTCTGGGTGAATCCAGTGCCATCTGCGCCCCTCGTTCTGTTCCCATATAATTCTAACATTTTTTCGCCATCCCACTTCTAGCTCAATACATACACGTTTGAAGAGGATAGACTCAATTCATCATGTCTTAAAGTCGATTATTTGTACCAAATGTGAATGTTATATATATGATCAGTTATGGTATCATTTTTCACCGATTACATCCAACAATAACTACAACATTTAAAATATTCCTGCTCTAGGAATAAATGCTTAATTTTGTTAACACAGATAGTTATCTGCTCTTACTTAAGAGCATAATCATCTGCGCCAAAAGGCACTTGGTAAAACAAAATTTTAGGCATCATTTTTCCCCCATTTATCTGTTTTGGTCCTTTGAAAATGGAAATGCATCTTAGCTGGCATCAGATTCCCAGACAAAATAACATTTTCTTAAAATATCACTACCTCAAGTGTGTGTCGCCTTCAATTTTCCCTTTCTATCCATGATTTTATTAAGCACCTTATGCTGGCATTTGTTTTAATCGTAGCTACTTTATTGAGTTCTGTGTTCGAGTTTTAGATTCTTGTATCCCAATCAAAACTCGTTTAAAGCTGTGTGATCAGTGTCAACATTTTTTAAGAACACATTTCCAAAAGGACGGTGGTAGTAGAGGAAAAAAAACATAGATGCTATCAGGACACGCATTTTCATATAAAGTGGTGCGTCTCCCAGCTGATTACAGATAATTTTCTATCTAGCCTTGTACTCATTGAACGAATTCTTAGAAAATAAGAACGACTATTCTTCGTTTCTTCGAATGTGAACAATCCTGGAACGCGCACTATAAACTAATAATGTATCTTCAATATGAAAATGTGTCACGAAATTTGAATAGAGTAGTTTCGGAACCCTTTGGTTACCTCTGTGCGTACATCAGGTAGATGTTGAGGGCCAAACTTTAGTGTGTAAATTAGTTCGCGGGCCGCTTTTAAAAGTAGTGCATTTTAAAGTAGTGTTCATAATTTTTAACGATATATATCAGATCATACGGCAATGGAATTATGATACGTATAATTTATTAAAATAACAAAATGAAATTAAAAAAATACGTACAACATTATAATTAAATCGTAAAATTTGGAATTATTACAGACAACGAAAGTTAAATAGCGACACCGAAATCAATGAGACACTTGAGCTTGAATTTGGGAAACTATTCCGTCGATGTTTGGATTAATTCCACTAATACAAAGACGAAATGAATTTTCCAAATTATCGTCAGTCAGCTGTTTTGATTTATTAACTTTCACCATTGAAAAGAACTGTTCGCATTTATAAGTACTGTCAAACGCACATATCTCCCATCGTCTTCCTTATTTGGAATAAGTAGTGTAATATTTTTGTTTAATTGGGGATTTCAAAATGTCTCGCGGGCCGGATCAAAACTTACCGCGGGCCGGTTGTTGTCCACATATGCTTTAGATCATGTTGACTTTAATTGTATTTAACTTTTGAAACTTCTATTAAAGACAGACTTGAGGTGGTTGAGATAATCCAGACAGACAGTTAAACCGAATTTAGCATGGACACTTGGAGGGATGGGGCAAAGGAGTTAGTTGGAGGACCTGCGGAGGCTGAGGGGGTCCATACTTGGAGAATTCTAGCTGCGTTTCTCACTGAATGTGCACTAGAGACTGAGTCTTACAAGCAAGCAGTACGCGGTTACTCTAGCTGAGGCTTTTTGCTGTTTTATTAAAAAATGCCCTAAATGAAACAAACTCTTATTTAATGGAATTGTGTTCCTTTGTTGCGCTTTTACCTAATATTGAAATATATATTAGGGACGTTACGTGTAAGGCACACAAAACGTCCCTAAAACCTAAATAAACTATGCATTATTTGGCAGCTTTGGACTTGCAGCACTCTGAATTCATTGGTTCGATAGATTCCTAATTACAGTAATAGTGAATATACATTGTGCCATGGTTTACATTTCTTATTTATTCTCTGATTACATAGGTAGACTTCGACTGTAGACCTAACTTCTGAAAAAAAAGAATAAATAAATATAATCTTTATCTCAACCTTATATGAAGAATAGCTGGAAGGGAGGTCCACGGAAGGGAGCTTACCGCGTTTGAAGCACAAGAGATCAAAGTGCGCCAAGAATGGATAGACGAATTGAAGCACCGTTAAATATAATGTGTGCCCGATTTGCCGTTTACACCCTGGACTGGAGAAAAGAACTCCAGTGGACTATGTCCACCACACTCTACAGTATGGTATAGACCTATTCAAAGTGTACTATTATTTTGAATTGCAATAAATTTACTCAATATTTGAAGCATCTGAATGATTCATACTTGAATTCATCATACCTTCTACTATGTGTTGCCTTTTAGAGATATATTAGTTACCTTTTTGAGGACTCATTTTAGCAGACTTCCCTTAAAGGAAATCAGCTATTGAGGTCGTACTCATGACGCGATTTTCGAAATTTTTCTTTAAATGTCCATAGATCCTACCTAGTTGATGACGAAAAAAGTCCGTCACGCAGGGGCTGCGTAAATTAAGCAGATTTCCCACGTGAAGTTTTACTCTCATCCGTTATCCGCCCCGATTTCATAAAAATGCAAATATCTCGGTTAATATTCAAGATAGAGAATAAATGTATATAACAATATTTATGGTAAATTTAATTTGCAATAACATTGATTTTATACAATTGTTCGATCCGACGTATAGTAACGGAAATATTTCGAATTATAGAAAATCCTCCCCTCTAAACTCCCCCTCCCACTGGTCCGATTTCAGCCATTAACGAACTTGATCTTTCTTTTTACATAAAACGACTAAATATCGAGTTTGATAGCGATCAAACAAAAATTGCGACCGCTAGAGCGGTAACAGACAAATATATATATATATATATATATATATATATATATATATATATATATATATAGTTTTGAAAGGACCTCATTTTCGTCATCTACTAGGTAGGATCGATGGACATTTGAAGAAAAATTTCGAAAATTCCGTCATGAGTACAACCTCAATAGCTGATTTCCCTTAAGGGAAATCTGCTAAAAAATGAGGAAATAGATCTATCTATCTATCTAATATATATTTAATATATATATGTATATATAGCAGTCGCAATTTATTTTTGATCGCTACCAAACTTGATATTTAGTCGGTTTAGAGGTTGAGAATTTTGAAAATTTGAAGTATATCCATTACTATAAGTCGGATCGAAAAAAGGTATAGAATGAATGTTACTGCAAATTACATGTACTTTAAATATTGTTATATACGTTTATTCTCTATCTTGAATATTAAACTAGATATTTGCATTTTTCAGTTTCCTGCCTTCAGTAAACCCCCGAGATGTACGAGATGCATGCAAATATGTTCTTGTGACCCCCCCCCCCCCCCCGTTTTAAATTTTTGGACTACTAAAATTTGATTGATTAATATAAAAAATATTCTGATTCATTTTAAATTACAGTACTAGATATAGTACATAGGTTTCAATAAAATTAATATGTTATATTCTGATATGTTTCAGTTATTGTTTTTCTTTCCGGTTAAGACCTGTATGTTTATATTTGAGACGCTTCCCACCGGGAGGGGAAAGATTTCTTATTACGGTTTGTATTTATTCACTTAATATTGACGGTGTTGTTGTTAGCAGTATTTAGGTTTATCCATTATTCAACTTCTCGAGCGAAATCGGACTTTTATTTCCCTTTGCTATGATTAGGTTTTTGATCTGAGATTATGGATGTATCCAGTGGCTAGTCAGCGGTGGATGCGAATGGGGATATAATAAGGATATGGAAGTGAAATGGGGCGTAGATGGTGATTTACAGGCCATACTCACTACTCTAGCAGGTGCAGTTTAATTTTCCAGCTCGCTAGACCAGCACCCTCTCCCCCATCTGGGCTATTTCTTGACTCATACCCCCTCCTCTTTTTAGTTCCCTCCCTCTTCGGGGATACACGTTGTTAACAATAATACTTACTTATTCTATTCCTCTTCTACAGTCAGGCCTCTAAGAGATCCTAAACAGATACCACGCCTTCCTTTCTGCTGCCTTAGCTCCAGTTTATCCCCTCCCGTTGTACTGACATCTTCAGCCCATGTTCGTTTCTCAACTCCGTGTGCCATCTACCCTCACTCTCAAGCCATTATAACGCACATCATCCATTCTTGTATCCGAGTATATTTTAGCAGATTTCCCTCAAGGGAAATCAGATATTGAGGTCGTACTGATGACGCGATTTTCCGAAATTTTTCTTCAAATGTCCATCGATCCTGACCAGGAGATGACGAAAATGAGGCCCATATTGTTTTATCGTTACCAAACTCGATATTTAGTCGTTTTATGTAAAAAGAAAGATCAAGTTCGTCAACGGCTGAAATCGGACCAGGGGGGGAGGGGAGTTTAGAGGGGGAGAATTTTGAAAATTCGAAATATCTCCGTTAATATACGTCGGATGGAAAAAATGTATAGAATGAATGTTATTGCAAAGTAAATGTACTATAAGCATTGTTATATAAGTTTATTATCTATTTTGAATATTAACCGAGTTATTTGCATTTTTCAGTTTTCAGCCTTCAGCAAACCCCCACTTCTACTCATGTTACAGAAACAATACTCGGTTATGTAATAAATCACATCATTCGAAGCTTAAATACCAAATAATGTTTTCAAGAGACATTTATTATATGATATACATGCAAATATGTTTTGGTGAGCCCCTCTTCTTATGTTTTTGGACTATTTAAATTTGATTGATTGAGATAAAAATTATTCTGATTCTTTATAAATTACAGTACTAGATATAGTAAATAGTTTTCAACCATACTAATACGTTATATTCAGATATATTACAGCAATTGTTATTCTTTCCGGTAAGAGGTTGGCAGAACTGTTTGTTTACATTTCAGATGCTTCCCGTCGGAAGGTTTCTTATTATCGTTTGTATTTATTCACTTAATATTCACGGTGGAGTTGCGTTACCGGTATGTAGATTTATCTATTTTTAGAAAATCTGCGTAGTTGGCGGGAAATCTGCTTAGTTTACGCAGCTCCTGGGTGGTGGACGTTTTAGATACCAACCCTGGCTTACCGCCCAAACACTGGGTTTGAATTCTCGTTCATTCTTCTGAGCAACAGTCCGGAAATACTCACTTCGTGAGCTTGGAATCTGCTTTCGTTTTTTCAGTTCCATGTTTCATTATATATATATATATATATATATATATATATATATATATATATATATATATATATAAAACTGTGCATACTCTTTTAAAATCTATTTTTAATTTTGTACGATGTTTCCATAAATATTTGGAGAGAGAGAGAGAGAGAGAGAGAGAGAGGGGGCGGAGTGAGATTGGTGAACTACCTTCCATGAAATCACTATGTACTTAGTCTCATAGACTTTAATTTTCAAGCCTTTTTTAATTAATTCCTCCATAAACAGTTTGAATTGTTTTCAGAATAACATTTTGCCTCTCTCAGTTCGTCTCTGATCCTTTATCGCCGTGGATGAATCAGTGAGCAGGTAGTGCCACCCGCTGTTGGCGTGAGGTGAGACGCCACCAAGTTTTGCAGCCTCCTTTTTATCAGTCCAGCAATCAACCTGTCCGTTTCCCTTCTGGCTTCTCAATATCTTCAGGGTCTATCTACACAAGAAACTGAGGCTCCCAATAAAATTTCTCCTCAACAAATTATATCCTTTGAGCAAACTTCTCTCTAGCGGGCCACACTGAGGTTGTACTCATGACACTATTTTCAATACTTTTTATTTCAAATATCCATCGATCCTAAGTTGTAGTTGACACGCACACACACATATGTATATTATTAACGGTGTGATAGGTTCAGTCTTGTAAATCCACACCATATCTCTAACACCCTATTACGCCTCTGGTAATCTAGTTTTCAGTTTATGCTGAGTCTTTTTTATATGGGATTAATGATTTTCTCGAAATAGGAAATATAAAAAAAGTGACGTCAGTAATCGGTAATCCTTTCCAAATTAGGCAACATATTAGGACTTAATAGTACATTTTATTTTTTTTTCTCGATAAAATCATCATTAATAGAGATAGTGACGATCATAAGTTTTCGCCCGTATGTAGACTCGCCCCACCCCTGTCAGTGTTAGTATAGTATAAAATCGTCCACGTTGACAATATTCATCTCCTTGATACATATGCAAAATATTCACAGTTCTATCTATGTACATTTATGGAACAGGAATGAATTTATATATTCTTCAAATTTTATGGCAAGGGTCTCCAATAAAAAAAACATTTTTTCGGTTCAAACTTTATTGGATCCAGAATAAGATGAATAATGACCTCCATGGCAAATGATCAGAGGGACGAAGAGTTTTATTTTGAAATTCTAATTATGAATCTTGACGAAGAAGACTTGAAGAATAAAGTGAAGAACAAAGTACATTTTTAACGAATAGAATTGGATTTTTAAAGCATTATAAAAATAACAAAATATTTCCCAATTTCATATGTAATAAATTATTTTTTTATTGGAGACCCTTGCCTTAACATTTGAAGAATATATAAATAATATTGGGTCCAGAATAAGAGGAATGAATTAAGTGACTTTAAAATTTTTGAAATTAATCTAAATAACATTAAAGAACCGTAAAATACATTCTAAAAACTATTCATCCCTTACATATTCCCGATAAAATCGATATTAACGAAGTTAATGACGATTATAAGCAACATCAAAGTAATAAATCCCCCACTCCAGAGGGTGCTGGTAAAGCATTAAATAATGTATGTTAACAATATTTATTCTGGTAGTTCAATTACAAACCGTTTATCAATTCTATTCAGGCGTTTTCATGGAACATGAATCCATTCTTTGGTGTCCGAAAGTCTCAAGCAAAAATGTCGACATAGTAAATGCAAATAACATTGGAGTACTTAAATCGTTATTCTAAACACAATTTATTTTTTTTAATTTTCTCGATAAAACCATTATTTACAAAGACCTACAAATCTATTGGCGAATGTGTCACATCCCCCCTCCTTCCGAAAATTCGAATTTTCAGCCTATGTTGTAGCTTGGGATAGTTGATTCCCCAATATAAAATTCTATAGAAATTTTCCGAACTGTTTTTAAGTGATTGAGAAACAAACGAACGGTCAGGCAGACAGACAAAATTTTCAGTTTTGATAACATTGTTCATCGATTAATCTGACACATGGGAAAAAGGTATCCCTGTCGAATTTAATTATGGAAAATCTGATCAACCGAGTTTTATTTATATAGATAATTAATCATTAGGTAAGGATATATGAAAAACGGTATTCATATCTCCACAGTTCTACTGTGAAATCATCCTCCAAGTAAAGGAGACAATTATGCTGACAGAATAAGTCCGCCACGTGATCTGAGTTCCTTCCCTTTGTGGGTGGTGAGTAATGAGATTCGGGTATCGATCTTTTAGAATGAAATTCTTTTTAAACACACAAATAAATACACACACACGTACATAAACAGGCATTTGGAAAAAAAAAAAATTGTTTTATATATACTGACAGTAGGTTAACTGGTTTTCATTGTCTTAAACGTTTTAATTATAATATTTAGGGTATAACTCATTTATACTTCGGTATATGACAAAAGCTACTCTAAATAACAAAATAAACAACTTTTGTTATGTGCTCATTTGCCGAAAAAGCAATACGAAACGTTCGTTATTTTCAATTTCAGGTCTCCCATATAACCCCCATCCTGTTCATCTCAGAGAATATTAATATAGCCTAAAGTTTAAGTTGGGTTAGTAGTAATATACATACCAAGATTCATATAACTCTGTTCAGCCGATTAAGCGTGAAAAGGTAACAAACAAGCAAACAAACAGACACCATAGAAACAAATTGCAGATATCGTGTCTATGGCATGTAAAAGGAAAAGTTATCGTGAATCTTCGAGAAAAAAATCATTGTACAGACAGAGGTTACAATTTTATATAATAGTGCAATCACATTTCTTAATAGCATTCTTGGTTATTTCTAAATGCATAGTTTCAGTGTTTGAGCCATGATATACGTAGATTTGTTAGGTTAAATGCTTATAAGAGCCAAAAAGGACAACTCGTTACTTTTTTAAATGGCTATTGAACCCATTTGTTTGAATTTGAATTCCGTATAAAGCAGGATATAATGTGTTTCACCACTAATCTCTAATTTATTCCACGAGGTGAGTTGCTCAAATGAGTAATGCGGGGGACTATTTACAAGGTAAGATATCTTGTATATGCTTAGTTTAACGGGATTTAACGGTGAAATATATCAGAAGGGAATATAACCCCGTGACGCTGGGGTTATAGAGATAGTGGAAGATAAAGGGGATACGTTATGAAAGTTGTGTAAAGAGAGAGAATATAAGTGGACGAGCTAATGCCCCGGGTTTGGAATGGAGAAAAACCTGTGGGAAAGGGGACTGGTCCCAGCCTCTCCGCCGAGATGCTATCTCTGAAACATAATACTCCACTTTATCAGATGAGCCCATATTTGATGACAGGACTATCTTCACCTAGAATCGGCTCTATCTATATGATCTGGCCAACAAATGAACCACCCCATCAGTCCATCTCCTCCCTACTCGATCAAGCGGTTCTACGACTGTCCCACTGCGGCTGGCCTTTTCCAAATTCGTTGGAAATCATTTAGACATTTTACGCCCATGCACATGATTGGTCTCAACTCAAGCTACAGGATACACCGCCATTCCGGGATGTCCAACTAGTTACTTACAATGGAATTAACTCTGCGTAGGTTTCAAGACTTGGTAAAATAGATGCTAACACACAAATGTCCGTCACACAGGGTAATAAAACATCACCACCATGAATATTTCAAACGATAATAAAAAACCTTCTGACGGGAAGCATCTGAAATGTAAACAATCAGTTCTGCCAACTTCTTACCGGAAAGAAAAACAATTACTGTAATATATCTGAATATAACGTATTAATTTGATTGAAAACTATTTACTATATCTAGTACTGTAATTTATAATGAATCAGAATAATTTTTATCTCAATCAATCAAATTTGAGTAATCCAAGATTTAAAGAGGGGCGGTTTGGCGACGTTGGACGTCTTTGTTTTATCTCGTATAATAAGGATCTCTTGAAAACAATATTTGGTATTTTAGCTTAGAATAAAGTGGTTTATTATATAATCATAACATCTAATTAACGTGAATTCTATATACAATAGGTAGGGAAATAATGATAAGGTATATAGTATACATGGGTATGTATGCAATATAACCAAACTTTCTAAATTGTAATTTTACCAACAACACAGTAGTGAAGAGCAATTTGCCTATCAGGTATTTTAGAATACCTCTCCTCGGTCTCGGACCCTAAGTAAGAGAACAATAATAAATATTTCATTTTTTCTGATGTGCCCTAACATTGCGCACGCAAAGTAAAGGGGGATTAAATAATAAATCATGTGGTTTTTATGGGAAATACTTCGTGGGTTTTAGGGATTCATCAAAGAAGCATTTCTCCTGCTCCCCCTCCGACGTCGGAGTGAAATGGGGTGAGGGGGTGTGTTGGTGTGGACCTACCCTCTCTCTACATAAATCTGTATGCTCATCCCCTTTGCCCTCTGCCCGGCAACTCTCTATCGAATTTGTATTTAATCGGCTAAGTCATGGTTGGCCGGGCTAGAAGGGGACTAAATCCGATTTGCCCAGGACTAATGGAGATATATGGAACCAGCAGCCCTGCCAATCCAATCATTCAGGGGGTGGCACTACTAATGTGAAAAACATTTTTGCCAAAATGTTCTCCCAACAAATGTTGTTCATCAAGTGAAAATATTTAACAGGCGTTATTTTTAATAGACCAATAGTTATTGGCGTTCATCATTAATATTCGTATATTAGAAAAAAAAATAATGGAGTCAGCTACGATTTGAACCTTGATTATCTGGCTAAAGCTCTGATGTGTCAATTCAGCTACCATGCCGACTAAGTCAAACCTTTTCTCTTCTAGCCACATCTCCAAACTTATTGGCTACGCCTTTGATTAATTTGTACACTAGAGGTACGATTTAGTTTATTTAGGTTAATTTTGTTTTATTAAGAATATTACAGTCTGCGTTTAAATGCATTTTGTAATGAAATATGTACAATAGTACCGTCCTCCATCACTCTCGACAGAAGCTATGGCCATTAACCACAATGAGAGAAGCAGTCTCTCCCTGCCTGGCAAGGAAGTCAAGAGCTAAGGAGGAATGGTACTTGATAAAAAAATAGCCACTGCTATCACTTCACTTTACACTTATAGGAGATCTCTGGGCCATTGTCTATTGAGGCGGCGTGGAGGGGAATATGGATGAGTGGTATTGGAAAGGGCTAGGACTTCTGGATTAGGATGATTGGATAGCCTCCTGTGGAATTTTCTGAATCTTAAGGGAATTAGGTTCTTTACGAATGGGATATTAAGATCTTTATGGAGGGTGTGGTTTGTAACATAATATGGAGCATCTACTTTGGTGCACACGACTTTGGATTGGAAAGTCTGATCTTCGAAGGTTTTGCCCACACTTCTATTGCGTATGTCCATATTGGTTTAAGTAGTAACTTGTGTAGTGTTAGTTTGTTTTCCGTAGACAAGTGAGATCTTCTATTCAGCAGTCCGTAAAGTTGTCCGAATCGTCTGTTAAGTTCCTGTCTTTAATCATTGTGTGGGATTTCCAAGTAAGTCAGGTGTCCAAATGTAATCCAAGGTAGCGTACACAATCGGCTGGTGGTAAAGGAATATTGTTGAAATGAACAGGAGGTCAGGAACTTCGCCGAAGGGAAAAAGTGATTTGGTGATGTTTACTTTCGTTGATCTTCACACGCCAAGCATTGCACCACTTAGTTTACTTAGTAGATTGTTCTTATTATAGTTAATGTAAATACATTAATATTTCAGATTTTAATGGACGGGATATATTCATAGAGAGATACCTACTGACTGAAACGTTTCTTCCTTAATATTATACTACTTCACTTATTAGTTTCATTTATTGCCACCTAGGGCTTTTATTATTGAACCAAATGTTCCTTACTGACGGCGGTGTTTGTGGGACTAATTTTTGAACATGGTTTTTAGTCTAACAGGTCTTCGGCGGCTCATTTCACAGCTGATAGCTATAGCATTTCCGTCCAAAAAAAAACTCTTCTTTGTCATCATTGATTTCTTCCTCAGACCAGCAACCTTAACTACTTAACCAATATTCGGGAAGGGTCTGGCAGCCAGTCCCAGGAAACTTAGACAGGATTGTGGCCTGTTTGGTCCCGCGTATAGTCCTTGTCAACAACCTACTTGATTTTGGGAAGATTTTTGGCAAATCTCCCTACAGTGAAATAAACTTTGTTGTAACCATGGTTCGTTTTAAAACAAATTTCTTCAAGCGACTATCTTCTCTATCTAGATGTCGAAAATGAGCTTCGTTCAAAAAGATACACAGACAAACACACATATGTTTATAAATCTTTATATATATAATTCTAGCGTACGCGTGTATATCACTGAACTCCTCCTAGACGGTTGGACCGATTTGAATGAATTTTTCTGTACGCGTTTGGGTCACGCCCCGGATGGTTTAGCGTTGCAGATTGGCCCGCCAGATGGAGCAGGTCTCCGGCCGAAGGGCGAAGAGCGAGGTTATTGGAAATGTATTGAAATATTAATATGTTTATCTAATGTATGTCCTTAGAGTTTAAGTATGCCATCTAAACAAAGCTGCTTGGAGCTACGAGAAGTTTTCACTTTCAGACACTGTTATTTATTATCCGATTCTACCAGATAATCATAGAACTAAAACATCTTCTTTTCCTTCTCTCATTTTGCATACCCAGTTTTCGCGATATTTATTTTCTATTTCTTTTTAAGCAAACGTGCACATAAGAAATGTTGTTTTTTGTGTTATTAAAAGTAGCTTTTGTTTTAAACATAATATTATTAAATTTAATATCCTAATCGCTTGATATATAATGCAGGACAACGTCTGCCATGTCCGCTAGTAAGAATATATATATATATATATATATATATATATATATAACTCGTTAATGGGATCGGAGGTGGAGGGGGGGGGGTCGGGGAAATAAAATAAGCGAAATATCTTCGTTATCATGTAGTTGCACAGATGAAACAGTTTTCGAAAACTTCTTCCAAATATTCATCAATCCATAATAGATGAATAAAAAGTCCATCACGAAGGGTCTGCGTAACCTAAGCGGTTTTCCTCGTGCTGGTATAACGCTTGAGATCTCATCTTACCAGATATTCTCTATTTCTAAGTAAAAAATAATGAGTGAAGGGGGGGGGTTTACTGAAGCCTCTGAATAAGTGAGTTAGGAGTACCTCGCTTAATACTTGGGTTACGAGAAAATGCAAAGAACTATATGTGTAGACCATTAATAGTCTAAGAAGATAAGTTATATAATATTTTACGATCCAACTCCTAAAAACGGAAATATTTTGAATTACCGAATTCCGCCCACCTCTAAACTTCCACTATTCCAGGTTCCACTATTTCTGCCAATAACAAATATGATCTGAAATATAGACTGAAACGGTTAAATATCGAATTTGGTATAGATGAAATAAACATTTTCGAAACAAGAATGTAAAATCTTAAATGGGTGACTACATCACACAATGTACTGTATGTACTCGGAACAATATTTCCAATTTAAGCTTCGAGTAAAGTGGATCATGATATAACAGCTTATTGTTAATATTACATGAGTAGGGGTGTGAGTTTAGTGAAGTTTAAAAACTAATAAATCTTAATTTCTCGGTTAATATTCATGATAGAGAAAATATGTATATAAGGACAATTATAGTTATTAAAATTTGTTTGTTAAAATATAATATTTCGACTTATAATAAGACGTTTCGAATTCCCTGTCTTCCCTCCCCCCGTCTACCGGACCGATTTTAGCCATAAACGAATTTGATCTTTAGTTATACGTGAAACGCTGATATATATGGAATTTGGTAGCAATACAACAAAAATTGCGACGGTAACAGAGAATTGTATATATATATATATATATATATATATATATATAATTTTGAGCGGACCTCATTATTGTCATCGCCTAGGTAGGATCCATGGACATTTGAGAAACTTTTTCGAAAATCTTGTCACGAGAACAACCTCAATAGCTGATTTCTCTTATGGGGAAATCTGCTGAAAATGTTGCCCTTTCAAATATATATGTACATATATACAGGAGAGGACCATACGTTTCTTATCTATTAGGTTGGATCGAAGAAAAATCGAAGAAAGGTTTCGAAAAGTGCTTTATGGTACAATTCAACTACATTTGCTGATTTTCTTTACAGAAAATTCAGAAAAGTTTTGAATATTAATGTTGAAAGATTTGGGCTTTATCCCAACAAGTCTTTATTTTATTTTTTTATTAGCATCACGATAGGATTGTTTGGGGGTGGGGTGAAGTGAGAAGGAGAGTGGTAAAGATTTATGTGAGATAGTTGGTAGAGGTTGTGCGGGCATTAGACAAAACATCCGCCCCGCTATATATACCGACACCCAGGCTTCCCTTAAACCTGATACTCACAATCTCGCTGGAGACCGCATCTTTTACGATATTTCTCTCAAAATATCTTATGTTTTATTACCAGTAACAAAGAAAAGTCCGTCACGCAGGGGATGCGTAAACTAAGCATATTTCCCATGTGAACGTTCACAATAGATAAATCTACATACTCCTAACGCTACCGTGAATATTAAGTGAATAACTACAAATGGTATTGAGAAACCTTTCAGTCCATTTACAAGTTAATAATTTCTACAACGGAAAGTGTCTGAATTGTAAACAACAGGTCAGAGGTTGACCCTCTCTGAATAGATAGATAGAAATATTATAGACCGGGTAGAAAAACAATTTATGTAAAATATCTGAATATAACATATTAATTTCATTGAAAACTATTTATTATAGCTAGTGCTGTAATTTATAATGACTGGTGGGAGATCAACAGAACGTATTTGCAAATATCTCACAAAATTCAATGAAGACAATATTTGGTATTTATCCTAGTAATGAAGTGGTTCGTGAAATTGCAGCTTCTTATTAATATGACATGAGTATTAGTGGCGTTTTACTGAAAGCCGAAAACTATAAAATCCAAATATCTCGGTTAATGTACATGATACAGAAAATATGTATAGAAGAACATTTATAGATAATTCAATTTGCAACTACAAAATATCGAGTAACTAGAAAAGTGAATTTCAAATTGCACAATAAAAATTTCTGAACTTGAATATTATATTATTTGTATTTTTAGCAGATTTTGCCTTAATGGAAATCAGCTATTGAGGTCGTACTCCTTACGTGATTTTCAAAACATTTCTTCAAATGTCCATCGATTCTACCCAGGAGATAACGAAAATGAGGTCCGTTCAAAACTGTATATATATATATATATATATATATATATATATATATATATATATATATAAAATTGTAACCGCTGTCTGTACATTGATTTTTTTCGCGAAATTTCACGATAACTTTTCGTTTCACATGTCTACAACATAACTGCATTCTTTTTCATTCGTGTCTCTTTGTTTGTTTGTTACCTTTTCACGCATAAAAGGCTGAACCGAATTTTATGAAACTTGGTATGTATATTACTACTAGCCCAACTTAGACTTTAGGCTATATTAATATTCTCTAAGACAAACAGGAGTGGGGGTTATAAGAGAGGCCCGCAATTAAAAATAGCGATATTTCGTTTCCTATTGGTTTTTCGGCAAATATGCACATAACAAAAGTTATTTATTTTATTATTTAGAGTAACGTTTCTTATATACACTACCGAAGTATAAATCAGTTATACCCTAAAAATTATAGCGAGAGTCAACAATTTTATTTAGCACAAAAGACTCAACCGAACTAAATAAAACTCGGTATGTGTATTAGCACTAACGCCTTCATTTCAACAAGCCATACCAACATTTCTAGGGACGGGCAGGAGTTAGGGGAGGCCTGCAATTAAAAATAGCGATATTTCATTTTCTATTTGTTTTTCGGTTATGATGTATCTGAAACAGCTGTCACCATTAAGCTTTGGACCGCCTCAAGGGAAAGGAACTTTAATTCATACAAGGTTTGGAAGACAGAATACATTCTACGACTATGAATTATACTGTTCATTACGTTATTAAAAAACCTATATGCACAGGAGACGGGAAATATAATAATATTAGAAGAGTGAAGTCTTAAATAACAAATACTTATATTATTAACAAATCCACAGCAACGACGGGTATAAACCCTAAAACCTGTGACGGGGAAAGGTCAGAATATTGTGGAAGTAATGCCTTGCCAAAAAAATACTATCTTTATTTAGCCTAAAATGAATTCCCGGGCGAAGCCGGGAACCTTACCTAGTATGTATATATATATATATATATATATATGTATTTATTTGTCTGTTAACACTCTAGCGGTCGCAATTTTTGTTTAACCGTTACCAAACTCGATATGTAATCGTTTTATGTAAAAAGAAAGAACAAGTTCGTTAATTGCTGAAATCAGACCAGTGGGAGGGGGGGGGGGTAAAAAGTGAATTTCGAAATATCTCCGTTACTATACGCCGTATCGAAAACCTGTATAGAACCAATCGTATTGAAAATTAAATTTACTATAAATATTGTTAAGTACCTTTATTCTCTATCTTGAATATTAACCGAGATATTTGCATTTTTATTAAATGTGTGTGCATAACGGACGAGATGAGATCGGCTCATGTCGGTTCTATTCGTGACTGCCGAAAGCTAGTTCGGTCGTTTCCGTAACTGTTCGGCTCTTGTGAAATTGGTTTAGGGGCTCGTTACTATTACTGTTACTAGTATGCAGATTTCTCGATTATAAAACTGTGACGGACTTTTATATTTTCAGTCTTCAGTGAACCCACTGTTAGAAACGTCTCATTTTTACTTTAAGCTACTGACGCACTTATAATCTCATTTCTAGCGTACATTTCAATTTCTATTTACATAGGCTTCTTACTACAGGCGAAATGCAGAATAGATGGTGAGATGAAATGACTAGTGTGTCATTCAGCTCGTGGTAAATCTGCTAAGTTAACGCAGCCCAGCCCGAAGGACATTTTTAATATTGTATTGATAGGTTTAGATCGTGATATATTTTTTCCATCGCTAAGGATGTCACTTTCACTCCTTAACATGGGTCAGAAATGATTTTTGCTAAAACAGTCTAAGGTGTAAAATATCTCGACCTGCTCGATAAGATCGATGTAGGAGGTACCCAGTGCCATGATTAGTATTCATAAAGTGAGTTTACATTCTACAAGAAGAGTTGGAGACATACTACAGTTGATCTTAAACTCATTTATTTTCCTGATTGAATTAAATTTCGGCTTGGAACGCTGAGAAGTCCGTTTCATCGCAGAGGACTCGCCTCATTAATAAAAATATTAAAAAGCAGTGTGCCGCTTCCATTTGAATACAGAGTCAAATTCCACTCTAGTACATATATAATACTCGGGCTTGTCTACGATGATAAATAAGTTTTGTTTTCTTCACACGACAAAAACCGGCTTCTTAGACTTAGCAATAAAATGATTGCTGGGCTCTATAATCGAATTCGAATGAAAAGTAATTGGCGGCACGGTTTTCGAAATCGGAATTCTCGAACACACGTTTAATATTTTCATACATAGAACTTGATGGTAGCATGTTAAAAGGCTGCACTCCCGAATGTGATTTTTCTAAAATATGTATGCTCTTGTTTCGTAGTGCGTTATCTCGTTTGTTATTATTTATCATTGTTTTTAGAATTAGCTAATTTTAACGTTTCAAGTTATATGAAATTATTGTTTAAGTCTACCTGTATCTATATGCTTAGATATATACATACAGGAAAACACAAACCCATGAACAAACACACATAAGCTATATTTACGCGGAAAACTTAGTTTTTGACTTACATTACAATTGATATTTTGTATAACTACTAATATTTTGATATAGTTCAATAGGAACCAGAGGGATTCGAGTACCTTATTTAGTTCTTTTATAAAGATGAAGAAACTTTTTGTGTTCAAATTTGCCGTTGAATCCTCCAGAACGTGCCTGCACCCTCGTTGGTGCTCATAAAAACTCATACAGCAAACAAAAGCCGACTCAGAAAAGGAATAAAACAAGAAACGGTAAAAAATTGTTAAGTCAAGCGTAATATGGAATTTAAACTAGAAAGATAGGTCCATTTCGATAAGACATCTTTAAAATCATAAAAAAAAAAAAAAAACGGTTAAAGGCCTTGCCGACAGAAGAATTGGAAAAAAAAGGAGGGAAAAAGAGATGAAATAGAGAAAGACTTAAGTTGGCAGAGTATACGGGATAATCCGAGTGGATCAGGTTGGGCTCGCCGCTGGGGCTACCTTAGAGATTAGTATTAGTGGGAGCGGCGTGTCTCCACCGAGAACTTACTTATTTCTCGCCCTAATTCTTTCAAATAATTGACTAGGAATGTATGTCATATCCTCTACAATCTAGACCTCAGGTATTTACGTTTAGGATGATTCGCCTTTTATTGTAACGAGTAAACTCCCCATTCAACTTTGTTTAAAGCCAGCATATTCCTATCAATCAATGAAAGTGTCAATGACCCCTTCAATGCCTCACATTTTTTTTAGGGCATTTTCTAAAATTTTATAACTATAACATATGCCATCTAACCCACTTTTTTCCGTTTGTCCCTGCTTTATATATATGTGTGTATATATATATATATATATATATATATATATATATATATATATACTCGCTGTTTTAGCCGTTGTTGATGGTTTGAAATTGAAATGGTTTCCTGTGGGAAATTAAAGGTAACATACGAGTATGCACGATATCACCCTTCATATTCGTCACATAACACAAATGTTCTTTAACATGTTCAGTAAATGTGCAGCCGTTTAGTTGCTACAACCACGATGTAAAAAGCGGCAATAAGACGAATATATGTTAAGAATGGCAGTAAACCCTAAATGAATTCAAATAATAATGGACTCCCGTCGAAATATTGGATTAACGTTGGCACTAAATAATCCCGGCATTATCACCAAATTACAGATATATTATAGATTTAAGGGTGGAGCATAGTATGCCTTTTGGACGAATATTGATGAATTTGTTCATGGGTCAAATAAACCTGTCAAGATATTACGAATCCATGATCTTAGCATTCTGAGGAAAAATATGATATAATTCTGATCAGGCATTCTTGTGTCATAACACAGAAGTATGTATAGGCTCTTCCACTAAAAAAAAATATGCTTCCCCTTGTATTTTTGGGGTTTCGCGTTATAAAGGAGGAATGGCCGAGAGTCAATAGATGAAAAAGTCCGTCACTCAGGAGCAGCGTAAACTAAGCAGATTTCCCACGTGAAGTTATACAATAGAGAAATCTGCCTAATAACAACAATAGTTGTAATAAATCTCTAAACATATTCACGAGGGACGATTAGTGACGAAAACGGCCGCCCTGGCTCTCGGCGGAATGTCCCGAACATAGCCGACTCCTGCCGACCACATATACAATACAAATGCAAATATCTCGGTTAATATTGAAGATAGAGAATAAATGTATAGAACAATATTAATAGCAAATTTAATTTGCAATAAGATTGGTTCTATACAGGTTTTCGATACGGTGTATAGTAAAGGAGATATTTCGAATTTTCAAAAAAAAACCTCTAAACCCCCCCTCCCACTGGTCCGATTTCAGCCGTTAACGAACTTGATCTTTCTTTTTACATAAAACGACTAAATATCAAGTTTGGTAACGATTAAATAATAATTGCGACCGTTAGAGCGGTAGCAGACAAATATATATATATATATATATATATATATATATATATATATATATATATATATACAGTATTGAACGGACCTCATTGTCGTCATCTCCTGGGTAGGATCGATGGACTTTCGAAAATCGCGTCATGAGTACAACCTCAACAGCTGATTTCCCTGAAGGGAAATCTGCTAAAACACGTGAACTATCGCCACTTATTTATTTTTCTCTACATGTTTCGCTTCCTTTAAGACGCCTCTTCTGGAGTAATATAAGACCATAAAAAGAGTTGACCTTATTACCACCGCTGAGGTTCATTATGGAAACCAAATTTTGCGAAAAAGAAAATGGAATGAGCATGGACGCATTTAATGTAAGATTTGCCCCAGAGCAGAATGCAACCCCGGCATTATAATGAATATGAACATAATCCTAATAATGTCATATTTAAATCAATGAGATTAAACCTCCCCTTTTGTCCTAACGTCAATAGGATGACCATTTACGTATCTCATGACATAAAACATTCATACTATATCAGATTTCTTAAGTGGGATATACAGTATGAAGAGTGTTGGGCATTGATAACCATGAGGTTTTTTGCCCAAAACAAACAAACAAACTTAAGTGGGAGAAATGGCTTGGAAGTGAATGAAGTAATTAACTGCATTTCGAATAACGTATCCCAAAGACACTGTTACCATTTAGAGAACTGTAACAATGGTTTAATATTCTATCCTACATTTCGGTTCGAAATATCCTTATATCGCCAGTTGATGAAGTTAATTTATTTTACTAAGATATTATTAATGATGTGTCTACTCATTTATTTTCCATCTTTCTTGCTGTTTGAGGACCCCATTTGGTATTTTTCATGGAGCGATTCTTATTTATTAAACAATTATTATATTTATCAGGGACAATCTTAGAAATAATATTTTATTTTTAATAATAATTTATAATGGTAAGCTATATCTATAGATCCTCTTGTTAAGTAGCGAATCAATTGGCACTAATAAATCCTTTTATTAATTTATTTAAATCAATTCACCTGTTGACAAATCAGAAGTATTAAGTTACTAAGCATATTTCCTTGAAGCACAGTCAGAAGTTATAGTATTTTTACGGACTTTTCCAACTTATTTAAATGATTCTATGCCGCAGTTCGTTCTGAAATTTTAATCGGCATGATATTCTGACGTTCTTTTATTTCCCTAACTATGTGAAATTATTGTCAAAATATGACTAGCATTCTCCTAGTCTTGGAGTAGGTAGGCCAAACATCGGTATCTTCTTCATTAGTGCTTTGTGAGATCATTGAGAGCTAAGGAATCCAAAAATATTGTGAATTCCACAATTAGAGCTTAAACATAATGACATGAATACCTTCAGAATTAAGGTGACGAAATAAAATTTAATGGGTGGCCGTGACATTCGTATCGTTGTGAAATCCTATGGAGATCGAGTCATCAAAACGGTTAGCTTTTCGAGCCTATTCTAAATACAATTAGTTGACGCTAATCACATAACAAAGGGAATTTTAGTAATTACAAAGTTTTGTTTGCATTTGTAGTAACACTAAATACCTAACAACTCACATTTTAGCAGATTTCCCTTAAGGGACATCAGCTATTGAGGTCGTACTCATGACTCATGATTTTCTTCAAATGTCCATCGATCCTACCCAGGAGATGACGAAAATGAGGTCCGTAGATATATATATATATATATATATATATATATATATATATATATATATATATATATATATATATTTGTCTGTTACCGCTCTAGCGGTCGCAATTTTTGTTTGATCGCTACCAAACTCGATATTTAAACGTTTTATGTAAAAAGACAGATCAAGTTCGTTAACGGCTGAAATCGGACCAGTGGGAGGGGTGGTTTAGAGGGGGGATTTTCGAAAATTCAAAATATCTCCGTTACCATACTTCGGATCAAAAAATTGTAAAGAACCAATCTTATAGTAAATTAAATTTACTATAAATATTGTTCTATACATTTATTCTCTATCTTAAATATTAACCGAGATATTTGCATTTGTATTTAATATAGGCCGATATTTTCCCGCCAAAAGCTAGTTCGGCCCGTTGCCTTAGCTGTTCGGCTCTCGTATGGAGATTTCTCTATTGTATAACTTCACGTGGGAAATTTGCTTAGTTTACGCAGCCCCTACGTGACGGACTTTTTTATATTAAAGTGCAAATTCACCGTTCAAGCAAGGTATTAGTTTCATTGTACAGAGAAACTGATGCCTCTTAAGGACAAGCTGCAATCTGTTGAGGGAGAATACTATAGCTCTTTGCAATAGACATGAACTGATTTTTGTGAAAATATTGATGAGTGTGTGGTGGGGGGTCCTGTTGAGTGGGGGGCGCTAAGGCTCAGCAGGCCGTCAAAAGACCAGCATCATTTTTCAGTCGGCCCCAGACCGATCCAACGGTAGGCATCTCTCCTGTCACACCCATACTCTAATCACCTACCTTCGACACTACACAAAAACAAAGAATGCTACATTAATCTGTCCTTTAGAGTTGGAATTTTTTTCCCCTTTTCTTTACCCTCACGAAAGTCATTAATTCTGGGGACTTAACAAGTTTTATTTCGACATATTTATGGCCAAGTTTCCCATGAAATTATTATTACTTAGAAGAGTAATCGGCATCTGTTGTGTTGTCATAATTAAATGGGTAGTAAATGAATCATTCTTTTCTGCAGTAAAACTCCCTCCGAATGTACATTGTATCCCTCCGAGAGTTTTATTCCCCTTTTTAGGGTTACATATCCGAAGCTGCCTATAAGAAGGATCATTTAGCGTGGTCAAATGTAGCTCGATTTTATTTATATAAGAAAGGGAACAAGGTAAATTAATAAAAATGATATTCTATATTTATTTATGTGGTATTGGACTATTTAAATAAATGACTCAATTTCTTATCCAAGGGATTTATCTTTGTTACAATTATCCATTGACAGCTTTCCTTAAGGGAAATAAGCTGTTGAGGTCGTACTCATGACGCGATTTTTGAACAATTTCTTGAAATGTCCATCGATCCTACCCAGAAGATGACGAAAATGAGGTCCGTTTATTTTTATATATATATATATATATATATATATATATATATGTGTGTGTGTATATATATATATATATATATATATATATATATATATATATATATATATATATTGTCTGTTATCGCTCTAGCGGACGCAATTTTTGTTTGATCGTTACCAAACTCGATATTTAAACTTTTTTTGCAAAATGACTGATCAAATTCGACCAGTGGGAGGGGGGGTTTAGGGGGTGAGTCAAAAAGTGTAGAGGAATAGATTAGGAACACATTTTCATTTATCCTTCAAAAATAAAATTTCTATTCTATTAATCCCCAAAAGTTACCCTTCAGGGTTGGCTTTTTCGGCAAATCATTACGTCGTGGAGGGAAGTGTAATTGTACACATTGAAGTCTTACTATCAAAATACCATCATTAGTCAGTGAAGAATGATTTCCCGGGCATCGCCGGGTACCTTAGCTAGTTGTAATATACATTTGGAAGGAAAATTAAAAGATTAGAAATAATCTAACCCCCATTATAACATTCAATTGAATTGAAGTATATCAGTATATATGCGTAATATAAGTTAAATATTCTCTTTCCTGGATGGTAGCTGTTTTCCAGCTTCTTAGTGATGTAGATTCCAATCATCACCTAAACCGGTTATTTGAAATCAAGAACTGTAATGAGAACAAAGTCTTTTATTTCCTAGATGAAGGAATAGCCAGCATAAGGAAACATCGCCAGGATAATTAATATAATTGTAATATTGGATATAATTGCACTAATAATTGTCATCGTTTTAGTTAAGGAATATATATATATATATATATATATATATATATATATATATATATATATATATATATTGGGTTGTAACACATGAAGTGTCCGATTTTTTAAACCCTAATCTTTATAAAGGATTAAAACGTTGTGTGTTGATTCCAAGCAAAATATTTACCATCTATAATAAACATTTGTTAATCCTCTAGTCGCAAGCTATGTTTGTTTTTGTCCCTAGTAGGCTTACATATTTTAGTTCAAAATCAATCGGGAACATGGAAACACGCGATTTCCGGATAATTTTCTTTTACGAGTATAAACTTGGTCATTCCGCGGCCCAGTCAGCAAGGAATATTAATCATGCGTTTGGCGAAGGAAGTGCTAATGAAAGAACTATTCGTCGTTGGTTTTCAAAATTTTCTTCAGGAGATACGACTTTAGAAAATCAGCCCCGTGGACGACCTCACTCATCAGTGGAGGACCTATGCCTCCTGGGCAAATGCCAAAACAGAATCTCCATCCGAAGAAGTTAATGGTTACAGTATGGTGGTCTATGGCCAGGGTCATTCATTATTCTTTTCTACCAAAGGGCAAAACAATTGATTCCACATTATACTGCCAAGAAATTGAGCAAATGCATCAAAATTTGATCAAGCAACAGCCGGCATTGGTAAACAGGAAAGGACCGATTCTGCTTCATGACAACGCCCGACCACATGTTTCAATACAGACAGTGAACAAATTAAAGGAGTTGGGCTCCCATCAGGGAGGAGGATCAGGAGCTCCCCTGATCTATCTCCTACAGACTTCCACTTTTTTCGGAGTTTGGACAACTTTTTGCGAGGAACATTTTTTACAGATGATTTAGACATTAAAAATGCATTTTCTGAATTTCTTTCAACACGTGACACAAACTTTTTCAAAAGTGGGATAGAAAACTTGGTAAATCGTTGGCAGAAGTGTATTGAAAATGATGGTAAATACTTTGAATGAATAATATTTCAGATTCGATCTCAATTTTTCATTTTTTTCCTGATTCTACAAACGGTCATTTCATATGTTACAACCCAATAGTATACATTACTTTAAAAACATCTGCCTTGTACTACTATTGTGGATGCAATTTTAAAACATTTGTAGGAAGACAACTTGAGATTTTTTCCCAGATATTACTAGAACATTTGGAAACTTTCCTCATTCTAATATTATTAAATTATTTAAAGGCTGGAAGATTAGTATTTTAGACAAGTGAAAATAAACAAAATCTTAATACCAGTGTTATTGTCCAACGCATCGGAACAATTAATTTCTTTTACTTTGATTCTCACATTGTTTTGTACATCAATTATCAATGGAGTTATAAAGTTTTTTTTAGTATTCAGCCGTAAGGTATATTTCTATTCGTCTCATTTGTTCAATATTCCAACATATCTCGACGTCCTATGCCCGCCAAAAGACGAACCCATTGGCTGATGTATTTTTGGGGGATCACCAACTGATAACTCCAATTAGCTATATTAGAGGAGTACAAGAAGTTAGGTTTTGTAAAATTATCATACGGCTATTGTTCAAGGGCTCGTAGCCACTAATTCGCAGGGTTTCGCGAGGTAATATGACCTACTGAACGCGTGATGCAGTTCTATCTCTTATCAGAAATCACGTTCCCGCGCTTAACTTGTTAAATGCGAAACATGAAAGATTTGCCGTTTACTAAGATAGAATCCTTAAACTGAAGTTAATTTGCGACATCATTTCATTCCTATTTGTCTTGGCCTATCAATAATGCCTATCACAAATTTACAACTGGAAGTCTTTTTAGCTTACTAGAAAGAATTTCTGTTCATACATAGGGTCTAGTTTACTGAAGTTTGTCAGAACGGAATATTGAAATACAAAAATGAAATTTTAGAAAAGTTAAAAAACCACGACCTTTCAATTGATATTCACCGAGCTAAGAATTCCAAAAGTAACCCCATGTAGCTTTAATATATCCATCCCGGAGAACTACCTGACATTTAAGACAAACATAAAAGAGCTAAGATCTGTTAGCCAATTAAGAGTATCAAGCTCAGAATTCACCAAACTTCAATCAAGAAGCAAAACTTTCTCAATCAAATCTCAGGAACCTTGCACTTTTTGTAATCAGTTCATCCCTAATAGCCTGTCACATATACTTCTCTAATGTGAGAAGCTCATCGAAGACAGAAAAAACATATCTACAAACACTTTCCTCAGCAGTCAGTGATGTGCATAAAATTGAAGAGATACTTAGTATCGATAGCCTCGAAAAACTACACAAGATTTACTGCTTCATCACGTCAGCATGCAATACTCTGGAATCTATAAGTGCTGATGGACCACACTCCAGTTAAATGTTATATTAAGACGGAAAAGGGTTTATAGAATGCTTTTAGTTATCTTTTATGTGCTATATTTTACTATTTACACTATATTGCTTATTTTTTTTGGTTTTCTTTATTGTCATATTACTGTTGATCTCAGGAACTTGGATTTAATTATTTATTTAAAAAGACAGAATTGTTATTTGTTTATTTAATTTGTACAATATGTAAATCTTTAACAAATAAATATATATTCTATTCTAGTTTCACTGAGCATCGGCTAGTATTTCTTGAGTGGGTATCCTATTGAAGTGTTTTAGAGCGATGAGAGGGTGGTTACCGGCCCCAGTCTAATCGCTACACTCGGGTCAATTGGTTTGTTGGAGTGGTAGGGGCTCTAATGTCAAGTGATCCAGTCGGTAATTGGATGAACCGATTCGAATCCACTGATACTCCTATTGGTGGCATTACCTTGATGGGCCCAAGGGCAATTCATTTAAGTGGTAGCAGCCGCGGGTCGAACTGAACTGAAGGAGTAGGGCATATGTCACCACCACATGGGCCTTCTTCCGTCTGCTTCTGTTTAACAAGTCTCCGCTTCTAATGTCTCATTTCCTAATACACTACTTCTTCTCAACAACGAACACCTGTCCCACTGTTTGTTATACTTTATTCAGTTAATTTTTGCATTTAAGATCCATGCGCTTATTTGCGTCAAAACAATATTATGACTTTATGTGTACCGAAGATAACGTAAGAAGTAAACGTAAGGCTGCGTAAAATAAGCAGATTTCCCACGTGCTGGCATGACACACTGGTCATTTCATCTCACCATCTATTCTCCATTTCGCTCGTGCTAAGAAGTCTAAGTAATCAGAATTGTCAATGTATGGGCTACTTATAGTAAAAATCAAGCAGTTATTAGTGGCGGTCTACTGAGGATCAAAACATGAAAATACAAATAACTCGCTTAGTATTCGAGATAAGAAAAAGGTCCGTCACGCAGGGGCTGCGTAAACTAAGCAGATTTCCCACGTGAAGTTTTACAATAGAGAAATCTGCCCAAAAACAAGTGTAGTAAGTAGTAAGGGATCACTAAACTTATACACGAGGGACGAATAGTTACGAAAACGGCCGCCAGAGCCCTCTTCGGAAAGTACCAAACAGCTCACTCCTGCCGACCAATGCAGAATACAAATGCAAATATCTCGGTTACTATTCAAGATAGAGAATAAATGTATAGAACAATATTTATAGTACATTTAATTTGCAATAACATTGATTCTATACAATTTTTCGATCCGACGCATAATAACGGAGATATTTTGAATTTTCTGAAACTCCCCCCACTGGTCCGATTTCAGCAATTAACGAACTTGATCTTCCTTTTTACATAAAACGATTAAATTCCGAGTTTGGTAACGATCAAACAAAAATTGCGACCGCTAGAGCGTTAACAGACAAATATATATATATATATATATATATAAAATTTTGAGCGGACCTCATTTTCGTCATTTCCTGGGTAAATATAAAAATATATCCGTTATTATGAGTCGGATCGTAAACTGTTATAGAACCATTCTTGTTAAACTATTGATAGTCTGCAATTTTTGTACTATACATTTTTTCGTACCTCAAATACTAATCGAGTTTCTTACTCCCTTGTTTTTAGTCCTCTCTAATAGAAATCTTACTTTTGAAAAATAAATGAAAATGAGTTAGTCATCAATCCTTCTCCACTGTTTGACACACCGTGAATAATACAAATCATAATCATGGAAGCATTTATCATGGTTAAATATCATCTATAATCTATATATTTCCTGTCGACAACCAATCCGAGCACACATTCTTTAAATATAGTTATATACATAACATTATATATGCGAGTAGAAAGTAAATCCAATAACATCATTTTAGAGGAAATACGTTTACACGATTAACTCTTAGTCTCCCTTCAACTTCCGCTCGAGGGTTATCAACACTGTTTTGCTTAAATTATTTATTCAAAACATCAAACAACTCAAATGTTCTAATAATTTATATATGTATATATCTGGTGGAAATAAATAACAGTGTTGCGTAAAAATAATTAAATTTACATTAAAAGAGCGAGGGGGGGGGGAAGGTCTAACCTTCACTGCAACCTGATTAAAACTTTGAAAAATCATATTGAGTTTAAACACATAGTGTCTTTTGCCGTAATGACATTATCAAGTAACGTTTAATAGTAATAGAATCTACATAGTTAATTCAATAGCGTCGGATATCGGAGGAAATAAGATAATATATACCCGAAATAATAGAATTTACTTTAATGCAACCATTATATATATATATATATATATATATATATATATATATATATATATATATATATATATATATACATACATGCAACACACACACACACAGTAAATTCATATATTGACCATTTATTATTTAAGCATGTTTTTTGAGCCACAAGGTCAGAAAATAAAACTATTTCTTCAGATAGCCATTTATATGATCCCCAACGCGTTTCGAGTGTCACCACTCCTTCTCAAGGTTGTTACTTATATATAAATTTAGAAGAAAAAAGTTAATAACATTGTTTTATACCTTAGTACTAATTAAATAATTAACCTTTTTTTTTGTTCTACTCACAGGCATGACTAAAAGTTAAAAATAATCCTTATATTATACTGTATGAAATATATTATATAATACAGTTATCTTTAAAGCTGTAATTGGCTAAAAACGTTTTAGTTTTAGTACTAATTGAACAAGCAACTAATGATAATCTATAATCAAGCCGAGAACTGTAGGTAGTTATTTTATGAAGGTGGTTTTAATGTAACCATAATATATATATATATATATATATATATATATATATATATATATATATGTGTGTGTGTGTGTGTGTGTTTTATTTATATTTTTGGTTTCATTTATAATTTCAGATAGTAAAAAATAGGTAGTTACCATTATAAATAATGTAATTTGTTTTTATTGCAATGACATTAATTTGCTGTATGTTTATTTTCTGAAATTCAACATTACATTACTGCAGATGGACTAATCTTACTCTTATAGATAGAAAACTTGCTGTCTTTTTTGTTGATATAATTACAGATTTAGCCGTATTTTTCACTGCCCTTTTTGAATCTTGAATGAAAGCAATCTATAGGGAAAAGTTAAGAACTTGGTGGGCATAGTGAGTGAATGAGCCCGTCATTCAGGAGTCCTTTCATTTATAAATAATGCTGGCTTACATTGATTAATGGTCTAATGTCGTGCGTGTCAAGCCACCGTAATTCTTTGCTTGAAGTTTTAAAAGGGAAGGTTCATCTCCACTTGTTCAATCCCGAAAGCCAACAACGCATTTCGTTATTTTCACAGATGGATTTTTGTGACAACTTTTTAATCTCATTAATAGGCCTTATATTGTGGGTGAGATATTTCTCAATTATCTCTATGATTTTCAGGGTCTCTGAGGCTTATTGTTACAAAATAATTTTACAATTTGTATTGTCGATACATCCTCCGTAATTGAAAATTATCATGAAAGTTCTTAATGAGGTAAGTTTGAGCAAGTCTTATCAAAGCCATGTGGAAAAGGACAGTGAAACTTCTTGGGCATATCATAAGGCACATGGATTTCATCACATATATATTTCAAGTTCAGTTCCTTGGACATAGGGGAAGAGGGAGGCTTTGAAAATTCTTATTTCGAGGACATCAAGTGTCTTATGGATTTCTGTGGGTATAATTATATGAAAAGAGGAACTTTAAGATAATGCATTGCTATAAGAAAATATTTTTTTTTTTTAAGTAACATGTGTCTTCTTAATCTACTCAATCTATTAGATGGTTGTTGAAGTAATGAAGGGAATGCATTTGGGGTCATGTCCACTGCTGCACTGGTTACTTTCTGAATACCAGAGTAAGTTTTTTTGTAGCAAATCGTGATTACTCTTTACTTGTAGGCGTAGTGAATGGATTGGAAAATACAAAAATATAATTGCTTGAAAACAAATCTTAAAAATCAATGCGTTATTGAGTTTATTACTTTAGAAAGATAAGAATTAACATACTGAAATAGTGGTCGTTAAAAAAAGAAATGAATAATTAAAACCTCTCTGCACATATGTCTCTGTCTGTCTCTCTATTTTTTTCTTTGATCAGTGTGTGTATTCAAGTAGATTTAATGGCAGAAGATTGCTCCTACCTACTATTGTTTAGTAGAAGCCATTCCTGGTTTTAGAGGGAAGTATAAATCACGTTCATTGAAGCATTAAATAAATTTTGCTGTTGAGTTCCCCAAATTATATGATACAAATATGATATTAACGAGTGGAGGGAGGATGGGTTATTTTATTATTTATTATTATAGTAATCACATTGAGCGACGTATCAGTTAAATTCTTATCATTAGTTTATCATGTTTACTTAAGTATGCTCATTTTTGTAAATATTTTCAGTATGGTCCTACATTATAATTTCTGAAAGTGTTGTATGAGTGTTGTTATTTTTCATGTAGTGTAATACGCGTTCTATATACTGGCTATAGTCATGTAGCAGTTCAGTCAAAATGTATGGTAGGTCTATGTGAGGCTGTTGATAGCAGTCAGCTAGTATATGTTTTATAGTAAATCTGCAGTTACAGTGTTGGCAGTAGAGTTCGTCTTCTCCAGTAATTAATAAGTAAGTGTGAATGGCCAATTCTTAATCTCATTAGAACTATTTCTTCTCTTCTAAATAGCCTTTTTGAGGAAGGCCTTTCACGAAGTATATGTTTCAGTTCTCGAAGTTGGTTGTCAGTTGTGGCGACCCAAGATTTCTGCCATGAGTGGAGTATCTTGTTTTGTTTGTGTTTTAATATCTTGGTGTGTACAATATGTGTTGTCGTAAGTTCTTTTAGCAGATTTCCCTTAAGGGAAATCAGCTATTGAGGTCGTACTCATGACGCGATTTTCGAAAATTTTCTTCAAATCTCCATCGATCCTACCCAGTAGATGACGAAAATGAGGTCCGTTAAAAATTTTATATATATATATATATATATATTTGTCTGTTAACGCTCTAGCGGTCGCAATTTTTGTTTGATCGTTACCAAACTCGATATTTAAACGTTTTATGCAAAAAGACAGATCAAGTTCGGTAATGGGTGAAATCGGACCAGTGGGGGGGGGGGGAGGTTTAGAGGTGGGATTTTCGAAAATTCGAAATATCTCCGTTACCATACGACGGAACAAAAACTTGTTTAGAATCAATCTTATTGTAAATTACATTTACTATAAATATTGTTCTATACTCTTATTCTCTATCTTGAATATTAACCGAGATATTTGCATTTTTATTAAATTTGGGCCGATAACGAACGTTTGAATTTCCCTCCAAAAGCTAGTTCGGCCCTTTGCCGTAACTGTTCGGCTCTCGTATGGAGATTTCTCTATTGCATAATTTCACGTGGGAAATCTGCTTACTTTATGCAGCCCCTGCGTGACGGACTTTTTTGAGTAGCTGATTTCTCGAGTTCGTCTACATGTGTCCTTTGTCTAATGTCTGTATGTCCGGATAACCAGGATGACTTAAGTAACAGAAGTGTTGGCACTCTCTTTCCATACTTCTCTTTTCCCAGGCTCATTCTTTAGACAATATAAAAATAGAAGTCTTTGGGACAGACTGTATTTATTTATGTTGAGCTTTGTACTCTTTACGTATAATAATTCACTTAATAAGCAGCTCCTGAATGAGGGGCTTCTTATTTAAGATTATAGCGGCATTATTAAGCTATAAGTGGAATTTTAGGATGCATTTATTAAGGTGGTGTCTGATTGATTGCTTCGCGCTAGGCTTTTCTATAAATATTCCATTACAATATTCCGTCTTTACCGGCGGGGTTTATTTGTTCCCTTTAGTGTCTCATAACCTAATATTATACCAATTAATCTCTAATAATCTTAATAATTATATACCAGTATCATTATTATTCAATTGAATGTAGTTATTTTAATTCATTCGTGCGTCTATGTTAATAGTTCACCCTAACAAGATTCAATGTCATGAATAATGCAGAGGGACTCCTTTACTTACCGTATACCTAATGACAAATTATACAAACCTTATAGAAAACCTTTACATTAATTATAAGTCCAAGTAATTATTCATGGCGTATATTGATTATATCAAAATATTGTCATATACTTTTTCCATATTATTTCAAGTAGTCATCACTTTTTTATTTACTGATTTATCCTTTTCCAGCTTCCGTTTCTTCAAAATTCTATTGTCAATGAAACTGTTACAACATTTGCGTATCT